>PISX010016867.1:0-44921 GCA_004024625.1 Mellivora capensis | reverse complement strand
ATTCCAGGGAGGATAAGCATGTCTTCCAAAGGTAGGACAATTCATAAATAACAGAAAAAGAATGGACACTCAGGTCAATTTGTCTCCAAAGCATTCCAAGAAATTCTATCATTGCTATCACTGTCACCATGGACATGCTCATTCGCAGTGGCCTGGAGACATTGAGCTTCATAGACACATTTGATTGACACTACATCTTTGCAGGTGACAGGCCTGCGCTAGACAATAAAAGACACAAACATATCCATGACAAGGCACAAACCTTTCTCATTTTCCTTGACCCCTTTTCATGGATTGGGGCAATAGTGAAGACCTGGGCCGTCTGCACACAAATAAAAGGTAGTATAAGGAAATGGAAAAATCCTTGCTCTGCCACATCCTAGCTGTGTGTCTCTGGGTAAATCTATTTCCTTGAGCTCTAGTTGCCTCCTTAGTAACTTAGAATCCTTTGAGGCTCTGTAAGATGGTAGGACACTAAATGCTATGTAAAAGTTGAAAATAAAAATCCCAAATTCTCATATTAAAGAGCAGATTCAATCTCCTGACTTTTGGAGAAGACATTTAATCAAATAAAGTGATTTAAAAAAATAATTCTGGAAGGATAAAAATCATACCTTTTGCTCACATATAAAATGAGCATGTGTCAAATACTTTAACCTATTAAGTAATGATACAACTAATACATTGTTGCAATCAATTCAAATGAGAATTCAATGAAACACCTAGACCATCAGGAATGCTGAAATGAATTTATAGATAGATATGGTCAATAGCACATGGCAATCATCACAGCCTATGGGTCACATTTTACTTGATTTTTTCATTTGCACTTTCACAGATAAGAATCATTTGTGTTACACTTAGACTTCTACAGTTTAGGTTCTTTTTTTTAAGGTTTTTTATTTTGGGTTTTTTTGTTGTTTTTTTTTTTGACAGAGAGAGAGATCACAAGTAGGCAGAGAGGCAGGCAGAGAGAGAGGGGGGAAGCAGGCTCCCTGCTGAACAGAGAGCCCAACACGGGGCTCAATCCCAGGACCCTGAGATTATGATCCGAGCTGAAGGCAGAGGCCCAACCCACTGAGCCACCCAGGCACCCCAATTTAGGTTATTTTTTTTTTAAAGGCTCAAAGGCAGAGGAGTGTCCGCAGAATCAGATAATCCATTGTTAGTCTTTCACAATCTTTCTTTCTTTCTCTCTTTCTTTGACAGACAGATTACAAGTAGGCAAGAGAGGCAGGCAGGGAGAGAGAGGAGGAAGCAGGCTCTCCGAGGAGCAGAGAGCCCAATGTGGGGCTCGATCCCAGGACCCTGGGATCATGACCTGAACCGAAAGCAGAGGCTTTAACCCACTGAGCTACCCAGGCGCCCCATTTTTTTTTTTTTAATTTGACAGACAGAGATTACAAGTAGGCAAGAGAGGCAGGCAGGGAGAGAGAGAGGAGGAAGCCACAATTTTTCTTTATGTAAGTAACAGGCATCCTGCCTTGCCAGGACCCTGTCCCATGGGAGAGGAAAACAGTGAAAAGATCTGATGAAAACAAGAAGAGTGATCTGGACAGTCAGAACCCCATAAACCTGATCTTACAGAACATCTGTATTTAGTAAGTTGGACTCAGTATTGCCTACCACGTATGACTGATCTTGAGCCTTCTTCCTTGCCTTAACTCAGCATACTGTCTGACAGAGGGAGTCAGGAATGGTTTAAGATTAGGTCCCTGCTACCTAACAAGTCAGTGTTGCCCAGGAGACAGGACTGTCAAGGTATTACCAAAGAGCATGTGAGAGTGCAGCCTCAGGCAAGGTCCCTGACCTCCTGACTCAGAATCTACATTTTTTATTATGATCCTTATATGGTTTGCAGGATAATACTAGCTTGAGCAGTGGTTTAGGTAATCATAGCATAGCTCTGTCAGTAGTTCACTTTGTCACCTTGAACAAGTTTCCTCATCTGTAAAAGAAGAAAGCTGGGTCACTGGTCTTAGAGGTCCCCTTCTGGTCTCTCAGTCTATCTTACAAGAGGCTTTCTTTCCTCTGAAGTCAATTCGCAAAGCTAATTCCCTGCCACCAACTTCTGGAGCTTGGGTCATGTGGAGATTTAGATAAGCCTTGCTTCCACTTTCCTCATGTCCTTCTCTGGAGAAGATAAATTGAGACAGTGACCCTAATGGCATTATTCCTCCTTCTGAAGTGCCAGAAATGTGCCAGGATTCCCTATGAATCAAACAAGTAAGAAATCTCACCATCTGCTTTCAAGTCAGGATTTTTCAGTTTTGTTTTGAGTGTATTGCTTTTAAAGTCCCAAAATAATCAATCCTGACAAGAAAGATTCAGATATGCTTTTCAAATTATAAAAACACATACAACACACACAAATTTCCTGACAACCTGATAAAAAGAGAAAGTGAATTACCCGCTTGTTATTTTTAACTTATTTGTTTTCTTCAAGCAAGCCTGCTGGTTCTGTAGGGAACCTCTAACCCAGCGCAGCACAGACAGGCACAGAACTCTACAAAGCCCTGTCCTCACCATGGCAACATGGAGCTGCCTCTGTAGTGAGTCAGGCCTACATTCAGTTCATGTCTGGGGAACATGAAGGGGTTATAAGTAGGAATTATGTAAAGAGCGTCAATGTGGATGCAAACAGTGTTCCCCACATACAGAGATGGACATTTTCCCCACTGTTCATTATGTTGGTATTATTACTATCCCAGAATGGGCTCCAATTCAGTATCTACTTGAAATTTACTCAGAGCTCCTACCAATGGTTTCCACAGGAATATCCAAGCATCATTTCCACTCAACTATTTGAAGAACTACTTGCAATCATTTCCCACATTTGTCCGTTCAGTACCCCCGCCCCAACTCCTTAATACCAGATCCCTCCTGCTGCTGGAGTGATCTCCTCTTTCACTCCAGATTATTCAATAGTTTAACGAGAATTTGTGGAACACTTATTCTCTGCCAAGTCTCGTGCTTTGAACTCAGGTCTTAGTGATGAGCAAGACAGTCCCATATCTTTTACGAAACTCAATTTGGTGGGACACATGGGCCTTGCTGTGATGGAGACACACATCACCTCAGCACTTAATTTCAGCCTCTAACAGTGGAGTTGGACCTGGTCCTGACATTGAGGAAGGTTTCCATGGTAGATTCATTTCCTCAATGAAATATTTCCCTCCATACTCCATAATCTCTTATTTGTGACTCTCCCCTGGACAGAGATATTCAATACTTTAAAAAGCAATAGAATTTTTGTAGCAAGAATACAAAGACAAAGAGGTAGTCCATTCTCAGTTTCTGAATTTCAAAATAGACTTCTAAATCTACTCTTAAAGCAACCCTGCTTAAAAAGCAAAACTTTCATTGACAAGTGCTTGAGCTTCTTTAGAAAAAAAGGCTTTGAGTTCTAAAAGTCAAGACTTAACTATCAATAGCAAAACCTTGACAGAGTCAGAGTATGACATTATTCCATGACAATTCCTCAAAATGAGGATAACTAAAGAACCAACTTACATATTTACTGGTTTGACAGGGGTTAGCTATGAAAAAGTCAGCATGCCTATGGATGTCACATGACCAGGAAAATCCTCATATAAGCAGAGGGCAGGTGGTGGACCACCCTGCCATGGCTGGTAACTAGTAGTAGTAGTAAACATTAGTATTAGGAAGAATAGGGCTATTTAAACTGGGGGTGAACCTGTGACACCCCAGAAACAGGATGCTGTGATAAATGTAGATGTTTATCTACGTTTCAGTAAAATGTTTCAGTAAAAATGTAGATGTTTCAGTCTACATCCACAGCATCACAAGAGAACAGAGTCCTGCATTCAAAATAATAAATAAAAAGCAAGAAGACTGTATTAATGGAGTGAAAAGAAGTCTAAATGAGCTCACACACAAAATCCTGGACCCTAAAGAGAATTCAACCAAACAGCTGACTCCTCCTGACACATTTAGTCAGTCCAGAATAAGTTGTTGCTTTTCAAGTTGAGTATTTTAAAAAACATTCGACCTACACAAAGAAAATTTAAGAGTTAAAAAGGAAAATGAAAAAATGGTCAATAAGAGCAAATGGCAATGAATATAGAACAGTGTTTGCCATGGAGAAAATAAACTCATAGAAATCTAAAATGCCTAATAAAACAATTCCTTCTATTAAACATGAGCACAGAACACAAATCCAAGAGCCCTGGGAATAAATGGCACAAGAAAAAGATTAAATATGGGCTGGTAGTATTCAGGAATTAAGTAGAAGGAATAAAAATAAAGCCATCACAGAAGTAAAGGCAAAATCAGAAGAAGGAGGAAAAAACAAAACAAAACAGTGAACACACTATGAGATATATAAAGATGAGAAATGAAGGAGAAAGTTAAGTGGAAGTTTTAAAAGAATGGGAATAGGGAATATTACAAATGGGAAAAATAAAATTGAGAGACTGCATAAACAAATGGACAATATCAAAGCCATATATAAAATATACCTAATTCACTCTCTGCAGCCCAAAAACCAAGCAATAACCCCTTCAGCAATTAGCCCAAAATAATCAGGACTTGATCAATAACTTTCAGCCTCAATTTTGCCCCATTTAGAAACGATCAGAGAAAGCCTTATATGCTGCCCAAGCCCATCACATAGGAGCTTGCTTCTAGTTAGTCTACTTAAGTTTCCCCTTCCCTAAACCTACAGTCAGGTCACATCTGAAGTCCTCCCTTTCTTTCCTCCCACCATAAAGCTTTCACATTCCTCCATCCAACTTTGAGTCTCTGTGAAACTCAAGTCATGGTTGTAGACTTCCTTGTAGAGCAAGCTTGTAATAAATAGCCTTTGTTTGTTCTTATTTGGGTGGTCTACTTCCACAATAGTATAAGATACACACACATACACAAACAAGTCCGTCTATTGAAAGGGTACACTGTATCCTAGAGAACAGGAACTCTTTTTTTTAAGATTTTATTTATTTATTTGACAGAGAGAGAGAGATTACAAGTAGGCAGAGAAGCAGGCAGAGAGAGGGGGAAGCAGGCGCCCTGCTGAGCAGAGAGCCCGATGCGGAGCTCGATCCCAGGACCCCAGGATCATGACCTGAGCCGAAGACAGAGGCTTTAACCCACTGAGCCACCCAGGAGCCCCGAGAAAAGGAACGCTTAACAGTCAACACAAAGATAAAACTTAATAAAAATTCCAGACTTCAAAAATGAAGAAGCAAACTTTGGGACAGCTGCATAAAAAGAAAGTAACAAATTCAAAAGGAAAAACAGCCTGGCCTCATACTTCTTCACAGCAGTGTTCAGTAATAGGGGAAAGAGAGAAAGAGCACATGTGTGGGGCAGAGGGAGAAAGAATCTCAAACAGATTCTCTGCTAAATGAGGAGCCAGTTTGGGGGCTCCATCTCATGACCCTAAGATCATGACCTGAGCCAAAAATCAAAAGAGAAACCCTTAACCCACTGAGCCACCCAAGCGCCCCTGTGTAAGTTCTTAAGGAATTTAGTAGAAGCTTAACTTCATCCAACCAATAAATTGCTGTAAAAATCATGGCAACACAACACAATCATGGCATGGTATCCTCTGCTCCCCTGGATTATAAGACTAAAACAAACAGGAGTATAACGTAACAGCACACAATGTTCTATGTTGTGACCATATGGAATCAAACATCAGAGGAAAGAGGAAAGAAGATGAGAAGTAGGGTAGATAAAATGATTCTGCTAAGATAAAAGGAGATAATTTAAGCTTAAAAAATAAGGTGAATAAATTCTGAACAGTACAAAGGCCAACAGTAAAACAAAAACAAAAACACACACACAAAAAAACAAATTGAACCACTAAATGTAGGAGCACTCTATGCTGAATACAGATTCTCCACCAAGGTTAAAATAGACAAATTAGGGGCACCTGGGTGCTCAGTGAGTTAAAGCCTCTGCCTTAGGCTCTGATCATGATCCCACGGTCCTGGGATCTAGCCTCGCACTGGGCTCTCTGCTCAGCAGGGAGCCTGCCTCCCCCTCTCTCTGCCTGCCTCTCTGCCTACTTGGGATCTCTGTCAAATAAATAATAATTAATTAATTAAAAATAGAATAGACAAATTAGGCAAATGCACACGAAAACAAAAACAAAATAACCCACCATCTGAATATTATACAAAATTGGATTCAAACTGAAAGATTCAGAGGCAAGAAAGTACTTTTCTAATGCCAAAGAATGCAATCTCAAAGGAGATAGGAATATGCGAACATCTAAGAGCTCTAGAATAATCCCCATAAAATGAAATCTCTAGGAGTTTCAAAGACAAGTAGGAAGAAAAAAAAAAAAAAAAGAGCACAGTAGTTTTAGGAAACTCTAATCTCAGTCCAAAACAGAAAAAGTAAGGTTATAAAAACTAACCTAACATAATAAAGTAAATCTGATGGATTGTACAATATTTTATAGATACTCAAATATAGAATTTCTATTCATTCAATTTAAACAATATCTTCTTTTCAAGAGCTTAAGATCCATAAAGTTGATTATCTGTTTGGTTGCAAAGAAAAGGATAATAAATTCCCAGAAGTAGTATAAACAATATCATCTGATTCCAGTGCAGTAAAAGATAAACACACACACACACACACACACACACCCCAAACTGTCTTAAAAAAAATTCTTGCTTCAAGGTGAAAATCCAAACTAAAATTGCAGACCACATAAAAAATGATAAAAACACTCTGTAAAAACAAAAGCTAACACAGTATGCAGAGGAATAATCATTGCCTCAAACACTATTAGTTTAATGAAAGGACAAAAAAGATTAGAAATACGTGAAATCAGCTTCCACTTGAAGAAATTAGTGAATTAAAGAAAAATAGAGAGTGAATAAAGATACAAACAGGAATTAGAAGATAGAGGACAATAGACTAGCACAGATTTCATTCACATTCAGACCAAAAAAATGACATTTACATATCAATAAATAAGAAACAACCCAATAATAAAAACAAGAATTCAAAAGTTACTTAAAAGAACCCAAATGGCTAATAAATATATGAGACTAATTTCATGAGTTCTTAGGGAAAGTCACGCAACCACTTTGAAAAACTGGGAGCATTTTTCAACAACACAACCAATAGAAAAAAGAAGAAATTGAATACATACACACACACACACCACACACACCAAAAGGAATGTGTAACAAGGTTCATATCAGCATTATTCATAATAACCCACATATTCTTCAACAAAGGATGGATAAATTTTGGTGTATTCACATGAGAGTATCATGAAGCAATCAAAATTAGTGAATTAATGCTATATGCAACAGTATCTAAATCTCCTATTTGAATCTCAGTAGCCAGACACTAAAGTACACATCCTGTAAGATTTCATTTATAGGAAATATATAAATAAGCAAAACTAAACTATGGTTCTGTAAGTCAGAACAGTAGTTGCTTTGAGGAACTGGGGGTGGGGAAATGATTAGGGGCTATGAAATACATCCTTGGGCTACCAGGTGTTACCTATATTATAAGTCAGTTAAGGTACAAGCTTTTGATGTATGCATTTTTTCAATATGCCTATTATACTTGCAATTTTTTGCTTTTCTTTTAGAAAAACTTCAGTCAAAAATATTTTTATCTGGGGGTGCCTGGGTGGCTCAGTTGGTTAAGCCTCCAATTCTTGGTTTCAGCTCAAGTCAGTATCTCATGGTTGAGCCCCATGTCAGGCTCTGCACTGAGCACGGAATCTGCTTTAGATTCTCTCTCCTTCCCCCTCTGCCCCTCTCCTCACTGCGTGTGCTAATAAATAAAATCCTTTAAAAAATATATAGTTTTGTTGGTTTAATAATGTTTATTTCTATTGCATCAAGCCAATTTGTAGAGTTTGTTATAGCAGCTAAAACAGAACCTACCCTAATACAGAACCTTGAAGATCATCAACATTGACTTTATAGATACGGAAACTGGCTTGGAAATTTAAGGGGATTACCCGATATTACAGGGCTAGGAAGTGACAAGCTCTTGTCTATTAGCCTGCAAATCCAGCAGGACACTTTAGTGTTCTTTTTCGTTACGCCTCACTGCCACATTTATTCTATTTTTTTTTCCAAGATTTTATTTATTTATTTGACAGAGATCACAAGTAGGCAGAGAGGCAGGCAGAGAGAGAGGAGGAAGCAGACTCCCCGCTGAGCAGAGAGCCCAACTCAGGGCTTGATCCCAGGACCCCGGGATCATGACCTGAGCCAAAGGCAGAGGCTTTAACCCACTGAGCCACCCAGGCACCTCTCACTGCCACATTTATATATGCCACTTAACACTCTTCCCATTTGGCTTCCAATAAGTAAACAATAATAAGACGTGATATCTACTCATTCAGCAAATAATTTTCACATGATAGTGCCTACCGTAAAACTCCTTCTGAACTTACCCAAATGTCTTTCTGCAAACCTTGATCAAGTTTGGCATACAACACACTTTGAAAATAATACTTGATGCCAAGATGAAAATTTCATTAGCTAATTTCAGGTGCTTGACTACCCAAAAATCCCATGTATATGTTGTAACTTTATTCACCTATTAGCATCAAGGTGGACTGGACTGGATTGTGATTAAGCCACTTATGCCCTATGTCCTTAAAAAGTATGAAAGGAAGTCTTCTTTAAAATAAACACATCTAGACAAAAATGTCAAATATATGCACAAAGAAAATCCCATGTGTTAGTCACCCATCAAAAGCAAACTTCACCATCTTAAGAATCCTTAAAGAGAACCTGGCAGCATTTCTGGAAGTTTCTCTCCCAAGGACAATCTCAGTCACACCTAGGCAGCTGTCTTGAGTTTTCAGGCTAAGTGAGACACCCAGTGGAGGCAGAGAGTGGCAGGGGGGAACCCCAACCACCTACCATCCCCCCCACAGCTAGGGCTAGCGTTCTGGAATAGGAGAGTCTTGAGCCAAGTACTTCAGGTGAGAGCTGGTCTCACCACAAGGAAAACTCTGCAGAATAGGTCTGTGGCATAATGATTAAGCTAGACAACCCAGTCTCCATTTTTCCACCCTCTGCTTTCTTAAACCTTGCTGTTATAAACTGAATTGTCTCCCCCTAAAATGTGTATGTTCAAGCCCTAACCCCCAACATAACTGTATTTGGACATAAGGCCTTTAGGGAGGAAATTTAAGGGTTCAAAAATAATTGTAAAAGTGATGTCCTAATGTGATAGGACTAGTGTCCTTATAAGAAGGGGAAAAGACACCAGAGAGCCCTTTCTCCCTCCTTGCATACAGAGGAAAGGGCATGTGAGCACAGAGGGAGAAGGTGGCTATGGCAAGTCAAGAAGAGAGCTCTCACTAGAAATCAAATCAGCCTGGGGCACCTGGGTGGCTCAGTTAAGCGTCTTGGTTTCAGCTCAGGTCATGATCTCAAGGTGGTGGGGTCATGCTCAGCATGAAGTCTGCTTTTCCCTCTCCTCCCCTCTCCCCTCCTTCCTTCCCTCCTTCCCCCATTCCTCCTCTTCCTCCTCAGTGGGAGAGAGAGAGGGGGAGAGGGGGGAGGGGGAGGGGGGGGAAATTGAGTTTCATAGAGGTGAAGTGCCACACCCAAGATCAGCCAGGAAGATACTGCAAAAACTGGATTCTCTCCTTAATTCATAAGATGTCTCTCTTCACTACCCCAGACCACCCTCTCCTATCCTATCTTTCTTACCCCTCACACACGATCACCCATGTACAATATTAACCTTGGTCCTTCTCAGCAGGTCAATATATACAACCTTTCAGCTGTCATCTCTACCTCCCACATTCCCAAACCTAATAGTCAATCGTACTGCTCTAGGCTAATTCTTCCTCCTCCTTTGGGGCTTACATGTCCCTGCTTTCACTATTCTGGACTAGATTCACTGTCCCTTTCACTTGTTTCCATGGTACCCTACACCTCCCCCAGGAGAGTATTTGTCACACTAATAAATTACGAGCTCTGTAAAGGCAGAAACATGACACATTCCAGATGACCAAGTGATGCCTACTGAGTGTTGAAAATATCCCAGATGTTGCCTCAGAACAGGTACCACCTCAGGCTAGATGCAGGACTTCTCCTTGGAAACACACATGTAAGCCAACAGCTGGCCTTGAACATGGCTTTTAATGAAACTGAGTCTGCAAGTCTTCTGAATTTCCAATAAGCCATGCTTTCTAAAAGAAGCTGAGATGTGTCCCCTCAGGAACAGCATTTCCCAAGGCTCAAATATATTCCCGGAGAGCAAATTAAGCTCTTCGGAAAATGGTTTTTCCAGATTGCAGCCACCTTAAGAAGCCACTTAAGCCTTCAGGAAAGTCAGAAGATAAACATTTTGCCCTTGGCTGTGTCACTAGTGAAATGGGATGAGTCAGACTTCCTGTCTTGGCTGGGAGGGACCATATATTTCACCTGAATTCTCTCTCCTGCCTCTGAGATCTGGCTTCTGACTCACCCCCAAGTCTACAGTAAAGATTGCTAATATTATCGAACCCTTCCTAGGTGCTAGATACATCCTAGGCTCGCCGCACTTAAGATGTACCAAATCATTAAATCCTCACAACAGTCTTAAGAGGTAGGCACTATTATCATCTCACTTTTACAGATGTGGAAACTTGAGGCAAAGAAAGACTAAAAACCCACCAAGGTCACATACCTATTTAAGAAGGAAAGCCGAGATGTATAGCTAACAGTCCTGGCTTTAAGGACCAGTTCAAACCCCACCTGTTCAAGACCATGCCCCCTGAGAAGCCTACCCAACCACCGCATCCCTGATATAAAACCTTTCCATTCACTGAAGTCCTCTAGCAATTATTTTTAGTTCAGTTTATTTGGTAATTAATTCCCCATCTGGTGTTCTTATATGGAAGTCAAGGCCAAAAGATGTTATTCCCTCACCTGCTCTCAGTCCCAAATGTGGGCTTCAGCATGCAGAGTGTTTTACCTTCACAAAAGGAATGAAGTGGGTAGAAGGTCAAGGGAAGATGGGCCAGATATGCCAAAGGAGAGCTGGATCATTCCTGGCTGAGAACACTTACCACACCGCAAAAGAGGCTAGCTATATTCCTATGGAAAATCTCTGCAAGATGATTCAGCAAGTTATCTCAGCTCTGAGAGGAGAGAAACCGCTCATGTTTCTCACTGACTGGAAAAAACAACAACAACAACAACAACAACAACAGAACAAAACACACCTTGCCCTCCATTACACAGGATAAGAGTCAGCCCTGAAGCACCACTAGGAGGCAGTAGAACAAGGCTAAATGCTGGACTCCAGAGCCTGTTTCCTCATATACATTTGATAAAAGCTTCATAATTAATGATGTGGAGATGACAAATCTCTACCCTATTAGGGCGATTCTTTTGCAGAAATCAATCGTCTGTCAGAGCAAATTCTTTTGGGCAGAAACTGTTTAATCATCTTCATTACCATCATCATTATCATCATGATAGATAACATTTATTAAATTCTTACAGGCAAGTCACCGTATAGGAATTATCTCATCTCCTATACTAGAAAAGTGGCACAAAGCACTGAATTTCTTTAACATTAGACCAAGCCAGCACCTGTCCTCAGATAGCTTTATTGCAGGCAGCCCAACAGAGGACCCAGACAATGTGGAACAAAACTTCTATCATACACAATATTGAAAAGGTTTTTACACGAAGGAGAGTGATTTATAATGGCTTAAGGAGTAGATTCAAATCGGTCCTCAGGTACTCACTAGCTGTGTGACCACAAGCAAGTTACCTCAGCTCTCTGAGCCTCAGTTTCCCCAAAGATAAAATAGGCTGTGATGATCAACATACACGATGTCTGAGAACATGTAACATGCTCAGCTCCCCGGAGAGGACTGCTCCTCTTCCCCAGGTGGCTACCCAGCGCTTTCCTGCCAACACATTGCTGGCCATTTTTTAGCAAAATCTAAAGCTCGTCCGACTTGCTAAACAGAAAAAAATGTAGCTTTTCAGCATTTGATATCCCTAATCTTGAAATTGATTTTATTGATCTTAGCCTCATCTTGACATTGATTATTCTGTGATATCATTATCAAGATCCAAAACTGTTAAACGGTTTGCTTCTATACTAAGCGGCCTCCAACTGTTGATTCTGCCATCTTCTTTTCAGGAACTTCTCAGATTGTCAACAATAGATTTTTGTGTATTCATTCTGTATCCTGCAACTTTACTGTATTGGTCTATTCTAGCAGTTTTTTGATGGACTCTTTTGATTTTTCTATATATAACATCATGTCATCTGCAAATAGTGACAGTTTTACTTCTTCCTTTCCAATTTAAATGCCCCCCCTTTTTTTTTTCTTGCTTAATTCCTTTGGCTAGGACTTTCAATACCCTACAACTTTTATTTTCCCTTGGGCCTGCATTACTCACTCAGTTTTTAAGCCTTTGGACGGTGGGGGTAGATAAAGTAGGGGACAGTTTCCTAATAATTCCCCTTTTCCCTTAGGTTCCCAAATACATGCTGTGAGTACATGCAGCTGAAACCCAAGTTCAGCTATGAAACCTTTACCAGTTCTCCCTTTCAATGGCAGACAAGTCCTGGCTGAAATCCAAAGAGGTTTCTTTCAAATTCCTCACTTCAAGTGTTGTTTCCTTTTCCTCCTTCCCTCTCCAAGTAAAACCTGTGCTTGCAGGCCCAGTTAAAGGCTCATCATGGAGCCTTCCTTGACCAGCCCAGCACATGCTGACTGGTCCTCCTTTGAACACCCAGTTCTTAGTCTTTATGCCATGCTGCCCACGGCTACTCATCTGTCTCCTTCAGATTACCTTGGCAAGCTTACCTCCCACTGGTATTTAATTCTGCAAGTGAGACCTATTCTCATTGTTCCCCCCCTTCCTCTAACCATATTTAGAGCTTATGCCACCTGCAAATTTTACTTTTAATCTTTGATAATAAATTTGTAGAAGTGTCTATACCACCCAAATCCCCACCATCTATATTTAAGTAATTAAAACTTGGGCTTTCTGACTTAGTCTGTACAAGGGGGCACACCTGGGGGATTATACCCCAAAGAGGATCCCCCTAACTTCTGCCACACACATACACCCCCACCTGGAGACCATAACCAAAGGGAAAGTTGCTGGCAGCTGAAAAGCTCTTGCCTCCAAATGGCGTCCTATCTCCAGGGTGGAATTATTCAGCAGGTTTGGGTGCACAGCTAACTCTGAATCAAAATAAAACTCCAGGCTTCCAGAGTGTGAAGAGCTAATAAATCCTTAGTGAATAAGACTTCCTAAATTGAGTTTCTTTTATGAGGCAATCCATGAGCACTTCTAGTTTTTTCTACCGGAGCAGCAAACTGCAACAAAAATATTAACAAGATGGTAGACGGGACTGGAGATATGGGGGCAGAAAAACTGGGAATCAAAATATCGTTCTTAAACAGGATGGCCCAGTTTAGTGGGGTTCCTTCTCAAAGCTCCTTGCTCACTAATCCAGGCTGCTTTTAGGGAAATGCAATTCAAAAAAAAAAAAAAAAATGACACTGCACTCTCATGGAATGGGACAGCATCTCATTGTGTTGAAAACATGCATGAGTATTATTAATTCTGTGGTTGATTGTCGATTCTGTTGTTGAATCTGTCCCTAAGCCAGATTCTCCCACTACCTGGTTTGCCTGTGGAGTGGGTGTGTATGTGTGTTTCCAGTTTGTATTTTTAATAGTTTTTGTTGTTTTAGTGATAAACACAGGGCACTTGAACTTCTCAAGAGTTCAAATAATTTAATGGTTCTCATTTCAAATAACTCATTTGGTAATAGTTTCATATGTCCAAGTGAAAAGAGATGTAAAGAGGGAAAGAGGGAAAAAACCACAAGGTCAGGAGGAGGGGAAAGATGGCAGAGAAGTAGGAGACCCTCTTTCAACCGATCCCCTATCGTGAGCTGAGTATCTACCAGAACACTCTGAACACCCATGAAATCAGCCTGAGATGTAAGATTATACACTTCTGGATCTCTATAGGGACAGATGACGCCAGTGGGGAGGTTCAATACAACATATTCCATAATAACCTTTTAACTTGAACTTTTTTCATACATATACCTGTGTTTTCCTTTTGTTTTTTAAAATTAAGTATTTTTAAAATATACATATAGATACAAGCTTCAAGGTAATCCTCTTTCCCTAATCAATACTAACCCTATCTATTAACCAGTTTTAATCTCCCTTTATCTCTGGAAAGTTGAGTCCTTTAATAAAGATATCAAGATACACCCAGAAAGAATCAAAAGAATCTTCCTCGCCCACATGGAGGATTTATAGCCACCCTCCCATCTTTTTCTTCTGTCAGTGTTTCTGTGTATTTGTTTTTGTTCTGGTATTATATAAATCTTATCCTTGGGTTCATTTTGGCTGGGTCCTTTTTTTTTCCTCTTGTCATTTACTTTTGTTGGTCCTTTTGTTTGTCCATTTTTGTTTGTATACCTCATAGATCTTAGCTTTGGGACCCATTCTGGCTGGGTCTTCTCTTTCTCTTGCGGTCTCTCTTTCTCTTTTTCTTCTTCTTTTTTTTTTTTTTTCTTTCTTTTTGGTGGTGACTTCTGATTGCTCAGAAACATTCCAGGGTGCACCTTGCCTGGTGCAGTTGATATATTCAGCTACACATCCCCTCAACCACCTCCCACCAAAATGACTAGGAGGAGGAACACCCAACAAAGGAAAACTTCAGGACTATGCCCTCTCCATCAGAACTACTGGATATGGACATAAACAGTATGTTGTAAAGGGAACTCGGGGTAACAATTATCCAGGCAATGGGTAGGCTGGAGAAAACCATTAGTGACAACATGGAATCTCTAAGGACAGAAGTGAAAGCCACCCGGGAAGAAGTTAAAAATGCTATCAATGAGATCCAACCTAATCTAAATACTCTAGCAGCTAGGGTAATGGAGGCAGAAGATACAATTAGTCATCTAGAAGACAAACTGATAGAGAAAAAGGATCAGAAAACAGAAACCATGAAAACAGAATTAGGGAAATAAATGATGCCATGAAATATTCCAATGTTAGAATTATTGGGATCCCTGAGGAGGAGAAGACAGACTAGAAGATATAGTTGAATAAATGCTCCATGAAAATTTTCCCAATCTGGGGAATAGAACCAGTGGTTCACGTCCTAGAAGCAGAAAGAACACTCCCCAAGATCAATGAATCTAGAAAGACCTTGAGACACTTGACTGTGAGACTGATGAAGCATAATTTTAGACAAGAGCTCCTGAGGGTAGCTAAGGGGAAGAGGTTCCTTACGTACAGAGGAAAGCCCAT
The DNA here is from genome assembly GCA_004024625.1 of Mellivora capensis. Taxonomy (NCBI): domain Eukaryota; kingdom Metazoa; phylum Chordata; class Mammalia; order Carnivora; family Mustelidae; genus Mellivora; species Mellivora capensis. The sequence goes on along the minus strand of PISX010016867.1, from coordinate 29,650 downwards.
CAGAATAACGTCAGACCTGTCCACAGAAACCTGGAAAGCCAGAAAGGGCTGGCAAGACATATTCAGGACACTAAATGAGAAGAACATGCAGCCCAGAATACTTTATCCATCAAGGCTGACATTCAAAATGGATGGTGAGATAAAGAGCTTCCAAGACCCGCAAGGTTTCAAAGAGTATGTGACCATCAAGCCGGCATTACAAGAAATATTAAAGGGGGCATTCTATAAAAGAAGAAGGAATCCAAGAGTGACATAGAACAGAAATTTACAGAGATAATCTATAGAAACAAGGCCTTCACAGGCAACATGTCAATAGAAATTTATCTTTCAATAATTACTCTCAATGTGAATGGCCTAAATGCTCCCATAAAATGACACAGGGTTGCACATTGGATAAAATAACAGGACCCATTCATATGCTGTCTACAAGAGACCCATTTAGAACCTAAAGATACATCCAGACTGAAAGGAAGGGATGGAGAAGCATCTTTCATGCCAATGGGCCTCAAAAGAAAGCTGGGATAGTGATTCTCATGTCAGATAAATTAGATTTTAAACTAAAGACTGTAGTCAGAGATAAAGAAGGACACTACATCATTCTTAAAGGGTCTATCCACCAAGGAGTTCTAACAATTATAAATATTTTCCCCCCAATATGGGAGCAGCCAACTACATAAGACAATTGAAAAACATAAGGCCAGTAACATAGCAAGTTCAGAACAAGAGTGGAGTGTTTGAGTACCAAGTACTATTTTTCCTGGAGGTTTCCACAGAGTAATTTCACAGGAGTAATGGTATAGAGAGACAGTTATGTGCCACATGGTTTACAGGAGTTATCTCAATCATGGTGGTATTATTCCCACATTATAGATGTGATAATTAAGGAATAGGGTGGGTGGGGGACAACCTAGCTTGCTCAAAATTTTATAACTTGCAATTTAACTGTAGAAATTCAAACCTATGTTACCTCATTCCAGGGTTACTAACCCATGAATGGTGCTACTTTCCACTGTCAAGAACCAATACACCAAAGCACAGAGGTTCTGAAGGAGTTTATAAACGTCCTCAGAATTTGACAGAGTGGAACACTCTGCTAGGCAGATCTGTAATGCAGGAGGAGAATTTTGTCAATGAGAACATCCTGGGATTTGCTTTCACCAGGAGTCCAGCAACCTGCACTTGTCCTTGGGCCCTGCCACCCAAGAGCTGCAGGAGCTCAGTGCCCCCCACCTTTTTTAGGACTTTTAATTTCTACACCCAGCATGAGGCTCAAACTCACAACCCCCAAGATCAAGAGTTGCATGCTCCACTGACTAAACCAGCCAGGCACCCCACTCAGCCCATCTTTATACTCGACTTCCACAGGATACAGTGATATAATGTACAAGGGGACAAGAAAAAAAAGCGAGTCAGGATCATGAAGGAGGATGTGCTCTGGAGGTTCCAGAGTATGAGTACAAGTGACAGCATCCCAGGAATCCCATGCTGCTCTTGGGTGAGTACTCTGCCCTTGCCAAGGGCCTCTGGGTTTTAGATCTGGGCTGATGCCAATCCAAGGATTATATCCCATCCCTAAGGATCATCAAAACTTCGGCCAAAGGGGATTCTGTCACCACAGAGGACAGCAGGTATCCTTTCCTCCATCTACTTATCCACCCCATCCTGTCCTTCTCACCTTTGCCCTTCTTGACTGTGCCACCCCAAACCCTACTGCTTTGTGGTTGGTGTGGTAGGTATCCTCATATCAACAGCTGTAAAGTCTCCTGCGTCTCCACTCAGCAAAGGCAGCCTACTTGAACAATAGCCAGCTTCAGATGGATCATGTGTAGGCTATTAAAACAGCGCTTTCTGCTGCAGTTTTGATGACGGTGCCAGAGAGATCCTAAATATGAGACTATCAAAGGAAGTAGATGGAAGGCCTCCTGAGCAGACATGCATAGTTGAAGAATTCACAAAGGGAATGAGGAAGAACCTGGTCCATGATGCACAGACCCCTCAACAAAATCAAGGACACAAAACTGGGCTAGAGAAATTTAAAGAGCAGCTGGTTGAGAGATTTCTTTAGAGAGAAGGGTTGTGGGCTGCAATTCCCCAGCCCACTCTCTGTTCAGGGATAGGGATGTGCTGCCCATAATGACACACAAGAGAAAAGCTAGCTCTAAGGCCACCAGTGAGCATGCCCTGAAGGGGGATTTCTCCAACTGAGGAGCCTGTCTCCTAAAGACAGGCTCTAAGGACAGGCTCCTGACCCACTTCGAGGAAGATTATGAAGGCTGCAGACTGAGGTCTGATGCCTGCCCAGGAACTGCGGAAGCTGAGAAAAAAGCAACTGCTTGGTGGGAGCTGAGACGGGCTGCTGCCTTGGGATAAGCCTGTACTTCCAAGGAATGCAGCTCTTCCCGTGAACCATATGTCTTACCCAGCAAAGAAAAGGAACATGAGTTCATCGTGGGCCCTGAGTGGTAGGCTTCTAAGGATGGGGAGACCTCAGCTGAAAGATGCTGGGGGTATGCCCAGTGTGTAGGAGCTGAGGAAGGAATTCCAAGGGACACCTGGCCTAACAGGAGAAGGAAAGGGGCCCAGCAGGGAAAACTCTAAGAACCTACAGAGTCCTCAACACACACTGCCTTAACCACTCTCCAGGCCCAGAAAAAAACTCAGCCAATGAAAACCAGATATTACCTCCCTTCTTCTCAAACCAATGTCCAGGTGATCAAAATAGCAACCAGAGGTTGAGGGAGAGAAGAGGAGAAGCATAAGGCAAGTTTCCTTGTTCCCACAAGACTTCCAAGGTGAGGCAGGTCCAAACATGGGGCTAGGGTCAGGGGAATATTTCATGTGGTCAAGTTTGGAATTTTAAGATATGTTTTAGACTGGTTATTCTAATTCCTGAATTGAGTTGTATAACTGATAGAAAATACAGTCCAGTGGACTCTAAGGATGAGCATAAAAGCCACAGAGCCTACCAGAATATTCCTCCAGGGGCCGAGAAAGATCTCCCCCTCTGAATTAAGTCTAAATGCAGATAACACCGTGTTCTCTTTCTCACACAAGCCCTGCTTCTTCCACAAACTGGTTCTACATCAAAATGATATATCCCACAATCAGGTCCTCTTGGACAGGTAAAACAAAATGGTGCAATGGATTCTTTCTCCATTCCAAACAAGGTCTTTCATTCTACATTACCCTCCACCTCTCACCCCTGGTAACCCTACCACAAACGCACCACCTGACAGCAATTTTTCGATGAGCATTCATGGAGACAGCTCCCACCTGGAAAGCCGAGAGGGGCACTAAAAACTCCTATCTCCCCATTATGCTTTCAAACCCCTTGGAGATGCTTCCCAGGAACCCCCGGCTTCTAAAATTTCTCTCCTTCATTGGCCTGTCCCCCCATTGAAATCTCATCATTCCTTTATCATCACCACGTTAAAGTTAAAATATTCTGAGAAAGGTCAGACATTTTACATTCATCACTCACACCTCACTGTGAAGTTTTATATTTCCAAAATTTTAACTTGTGTTCCTTTTTGGATAAACAGACATTTTATGCATAATTATTTAACATTAGCATGATTCAAGTATCATGACTAAAACCAGCCAAACTATAATATTGAATATGCTTTTTAAAAAAATACGCTCCCACGCCTGGGTGGCTCAGTTGGTTAAGCGGCTGCCTTCAGCTCAGGTCATGATCCCAGCGTCCTGGGATCGAGTCCCGCATCAGGCTCCTTGCTCGGCAGGGAGCCTGCTTCTCCCTCTGCCTCTGCCTGCTACTCTGTCTGCCTGTGTTTGCTCACTCTCTCTCTGACAAATAAAGTCTTTAAAAAAAAAATAAAAAATAAAAAAATAAAAAAATACGCTCCCAAAAATTCTGATTCGTCCACCTCATCCCATCCCTCACATGGAACATTCTGTTGTTCATCTATAAAGGGGTTTTAGAATACCAGCTTGAGATCAGAGCAGAGAGAAGGGAGCTTTGAAACCCAACAGTCCAGGACCCTTTATCCAGCTGCAGAGCCCTGCACATATCCCTTACCTTCTCTGGGCCTACTTTGTCATCTGGGCAAAAAAAAGGGGGGGGGATAAAAATAAGAACCCTGAATATGTGCTGTGAAGCTTGAACCATCACCAAAAAGGTGTCAAGCACACTAGGTGATCCATATTTTCCATAACTTGTATGAGGGACCATGGAAGCTTCACCTGCAGGCTCTTGCCTACCAGGGGAAACAACAAGATGAGGTATTAAGGAACCCAAAAGCTATGTGGTGAGAGGAGCTGGGATTTTTCCCAGGGCATTGATGATATTGTAGTCCTGCTGTCTGTGTACCTGGGATTTGGCAGACCGGACAGCAGCAGCCAGTGGGCAGTGCCCCTCCCCGCCCCAGCAGAAGCTGCTGCACCTTTGCTGTTTGGGGAGAGAATTACCCTAAAGAACCTGGGGTAATCCCAACTCCACCTCATCCAGGTTAGCCCCAAGGCAAGGGGTGGTGGGGAACCCAAAGGTACTGGGCCATGGAGAGGAGGGATGGAGAGAGGCAACAGGAAAGCCTCCAAAAGAGGATCTTCGATATTCATCACTTTCAAGGTCTTGCCCCAGCTGCTCTCCTCCCATTGCCACTGATCCCCACCCCTACCAACCAGAAACCCGCAGAATGAATCTGAGTCACAGAAAGCCAGTCTCGTCACACTGCAGGCCAGGAACTGACAGGCCTGTTATCTGCACCCAGCTATTCACAGGCACTGACAGGAATGCTTCCTGCCATCTCTGCCATTTTCCCTTATCAAACTGCCCCAGGCACTGCTGCAGCAACCCCAACAGGAGGCCTCCATCAGGCTCAGGAGAAGCCCTGCCCTGTTGGAACATGCCTGTGCCTCAATGGGGGTCGGCCACCCAAAGGGCTTAGGGCTTGGGCAGTAAGGTCTCCTCCTTACTGGGGGGATGCAGAGGAAAGTGCTGGCAGGTCAGCACCTGAGTCCCCTGCACTGCGACAAGGAACAAGGAGCGCCCGGAGCGCCATCCTCAGCTTTCCTGGAGGTCCCTTTGAGGAAGCCAGATCCATCACTCGGATACTATGCTCAGACAGAGGCACTTTCTCAGCCTAGCAGTGAAACCCAGCATCTCTCCCCACTCCCCAGTTCCCAGCCACTGCTGAGAGCCCTCCTCTCCCCACTTCAGTGAGAAGATTCTACAGCCCACACAGGCATAATTACGTATATTTTACATTTGGGAAAAGCGAAGGTTGCAGATGTTAATTAACATGCCTAAAGTCACAAGTTTAGTGAGCAGTAAGTGAGGACTTTCACCAAGTTTGCCTGCCCGCAAAGTCGGGTTCTCTATTACAGCAACACCCTTATGCGTACAGACAAGAACGTGGTGACCACACTCCCAAGTACAAAACAAGCAAATACCCACTCCTCTCCTGATCCCCAGGAAAGGCTCTCTGAATTGACAAGAGCACCGAGCTTTGATGCCATAGGTCAGGTCTGGGGAACTCAAACTGCCAGCCCCAGGACACAGATAAACAACCAAAATGCACCCCTCCCCAACCTTCCCCAGGCTACAGCCGTTGCTGGGAAATAGCACCCCGGTGAGACTCTCACAGCCTACCTTCCATCCAGGATGACAATAAGAGCTTCTCTCGCCAATGCAATATAAAGCAGAGGCAACGTCCACCAGCCACAGACTGAGGTTTTCTAAGAAGTAAACACAGCTCCTGCTGTTTCTTTCCCACTTGTAGGGTCAGAAGTAGAGGACGCCAAGACGGGTTAGTGGTTCTCAACCTTAAATGCACATTAGAATCACTTGAGGCTTTAAAAAAAAAAAAGTGAAGGCCACACCAGAAACCAATTAAATCAGAATCTCTAGGGCAGGAACCAAGGATGGGGTTTAAAGCTTCACAGGTGATTCGAGTGATCAACCAAGCATGAGAACTGCTGTTGAGGGGATGGTGAAGGCCCAAGATGGAACAAACCTGCCCTTCTAAACAGTGCAAGGGGGAAACCCACCCACTGACAATAAACACATGCAGTTGACTCTTAATGAGTGAGAATAAACTTTTAATATTTCATGCTGCTGACACTTTGCCAGTATCACTATAATAGAGCCCGTTAGGAATCCAGACTTAATGAAAGGTTTTTCTTTTTATTCCAAAGAAGACTCAAGATGCTCTTCGCTGTTTCTATCTACTTTGCCATGGGACTGGGCTCAATCCTGGATGTCTGGGAACTAAGAGGTACCTGTGTGTGTCTAGAGGCCCACGTGACCAAACCAAACTATGCTAAAGCAGCAAGGTGCCACAATCAATACTCACCTTCCTATAGCACAAATTGCTTCAAACACTTCCTCACATATTATCGTGTTGTATCCTGATTAGACCTCTATGAGGAGGACCTCTTCCTAAGTGATATGACAGAGAAATGGTGACCCAGAAAGGAAAACTGACTTGCCCCAAACTTACATGGCCATTGAGTGGCAGAGCCAAATCTCAGACTCAGTTTTCTAATTTATCTACCATGCCTTAAAATTCTGACATGTTCTTTGGAGTCCCCAAGACCAAAGGCCGGAAGTTATTTGCCATGAAGAGGGCCAAAGTTTGGGTTTGCCTAAATACCCTGTATGGTAGCCTTAGATCCTGGAAGGAGGGATCAAGTACAAACCTTCTATGGAGCCCCATGCCCAGAAACAGGTCAAGTCTACAAGCTCTAATATAAGGGGCACAGCCTCGTCAGCAAGACTTAAAGCCCATAACTGGAGCACTGCCAGGCATTTCTGTTACCCAAAGTCTTCTGCTAAATTCCTAGGGCTCCCTGGCATCCCAGGGTAATGAGTTTCAGAAGTTTCCTTCCAAAGTTTGGCAGAAGAGACCTGGGAAAGCATGTGAAAAGTGATTTAAAAAAACAAGAACAAAAACTTCTCATTTCAATTCCATGAGGTTGCCAAGGGCTGGACTCATAGCCTGTACTATTATGCCACACACTACATGGTGCCAAGTGGAGAACATGTGACAAATAAAAGTGGTCTAAGGTTGCATAGGAGAAACCAGATCATTGTCATGTCTCTGGTGATGTCAATGATGTCAGTGTAGCCCATGCCCCACTAGGCTTAAACAGCAACAGGATCCCAATGAAATTCACTCCCTCCAGCAATATAATCTATTCAGCAATATAAACTATTCAGTTTACTGGGCTGTGCTCTAGCTCTCCACACAGGTCACTGGGACCCAGAAAATGCGCTGGGAGGTACCCTCAAAGACTTTATGTAAATTATCTCCAGTCTTCCAGGCCCCGAGTAAAACAATTCAGAGGTGACCTTAAAGACAGCTGTTAGAGAGCAGCCACATTGCACCACCATGATGACACCATTCTCATCAGTCTCTACATTAATGGCATCCCCTAGAGTTGTGCAATGCATAGTTTGCACAACAAAATACTTCCAGCCTTATCCATTCTTCCTCCTCCTTTCTGCAGGATGTAAACTTATTCTGAGACAGGAATTTGCTCACTAAAGAGATATCAGTTGGCAACATGAAATGAAAATTAGGCAGCATCCCAGAAGAAAAGAAAGCTGTCCTCTCCATTCACTCCAGGTAACACTCTTAGGTACGCCATATTGAAATTGAGTTACTAGTTCACAAATCTGTTCCCCTTGCCAGATTATGAGTTCTTCAAGGTCAGAGACTATACCTCATCTGAGCACCTGGTGCAGAATCTGGCACATAGTAGATGCTCAATACATCTTCGTTGACAGACAGATGGATGAATGAGCAGATGCATTTGTTTACAAATTTACTGAGTATCTCTTCTATACCAAGCACTGTCCTAGGCACAGGCAATGCAACAGTAAATAAAACAGGCAAAAATTCCATCCCTGCCCATGTGGAACTTACATTCTAGAAACCGAGTGAGTGAATAAAGGCGTAAAAGCACTGAATAAAGGTAGGTCTTGAGGAGATGTCTGTATGATAATGGTGGACAGCTACGGAGTGCTAACCTCATGTCAAGGCCTGAGTCTTCATAATCCAGGAGGCAGTATGCTGAACTGTTTGAGAGCATGGCTATAGAATTACACTTTCAGACCCACGCTCAACTCTGCCACTTACTAACTCTGTGAACTTGGGGAAGTTACTTAGCCTCTCTGAGCCTTAGCTTCATCAGCTACCAAATGGGAATAATACAGTTGTTATAAGGATTAAATAATAACATTTCCATAGAGATCACTGAGACTGGTTCCTGGCACACACTAAGCATCCATAGGTAAATAGCTATCATTACTATCCTATTTGACTCTCCCATCCGCCCTCTCTGGGTACCCTCAGCATTTTGGTAAGGCAGAAATGGAGGCTTAGAGGAGTAAAAGAAGGTTACTAAAATTACACAGATGGAAGCTGACAGAGCCAGATTCAGATCAAGCCTATTCAATTCCAAAGTCCATGTTATTAACCATAATGACTTGTGCAATGATCAGCCTTGCCAGGCAACATAGAGGGCCTGGAGGGGCTCTTTGGGAAGAGTCTCTACCCAAAATATCTCCCCATGAGCCAACCACAGTTCCTGTGAGCCCTTGGAGGTAAAGTATCCCACTTCAAGCGTCTTCTATAAAGAAAGGACTCTCCCACCCTACAACTAATCAACAGATGGCCACCTATAAAAGAATCATCAGAGAATGGAATTCTGGAATTATTGACTTTTTTCTAAGTCTTGTTTTGTTTGGGGGATTGGACTGGAGACAAAGACATCATCTGGGAAGATCAGGTTTGGGCAGGAGCTACACCAAGCTGGGAGCAGGAGGGCCAAAGAAGGAGAAGTGGTTACAGAAGGAAAAATTACCACAAGAGCACCGCAGGTTGTGGGGTGTCACACTTTCATATAATCTGGAGCAGAAGGAAAAGGAGGTAGACATGGTAAGATTCTGATGCTACTAGGACTCATGTGGGCAGTCTCAATGCAAATGTGGCCCTTACAGAGTTGCCCTTGGCTCCCTAAAATGACTTACAAGGTGAAAAGAGGTGAGTTTTCCACCCTGCTATAGGCACAAAGCATCATGACCTTCCCTTTCTGATGTAGCAGGACAGGTACCAAAGGTATGAGTGAGCTGGAGACTGAGCTGGCCCAACACTCATCCCCACCAAAGAGAGGACAGAGCCCACCCCAAACTCCTGAAAAAGCTGAGTACCATGGGCTAGTGATTTAACTCCACAGAGAGGAGGAGAAGAGAAAAGGTAGGTCGATAGAGGAGAGAAGAAGAAAAGGATAGAGAAAGGTCTCCTGCCATCACAGACCTAAGTAACAGGCCAAGCAGAATTTTATCCTTCTGTTCCTTTGGGTGACGTCACACCTGTCCATTTTCCCTATTATCCTTTTCAGGATCTAGAATGAAAGCTATCCACAAAATAGCTCAGACCCTATATTCCCCAAAGTAGACTCTCTCTGCTCAAAGATCATCCATCCATATTAAAGATATCAATCACTGTATTTACCAAGGTCAAAGAAATGAACATGTTGTAGACTCAGGGGACAAAAAAGTAAGGATGGAATTGCTGAGTGACAGAAAAAGGTTGGGAATGCCTAAAGCTTACCACTATGGCTTATGAAACATTTTCAGAGCTGACATCTGATATCTGAAGATTCCTCACAATTATTTCCCCAGGGGCTGCAGAAGTAAGGGAGAAAGGTCCAAACATCAGTTTCAGGGTTTAACAATGCTTGCCAATTTTGCTCCAAATAAAATTTTCTTTAATATCGATTGGGTGTTAAGATTTATCAGCAGTGCTAAAAAGGCTGTTCTTTAGCCCATCCTAGAAAAGCCATTCAATAAATATTGGAGAGGTTATGGGTGGATGAGTGGGTAGGCAGACAGATGATAGTATGGATGGATGGATGGATGGATGGATGGAGAGGTAGATGGATATGGATGGATGAGTGGGTAGAAGAGTGAGTGGATCTTTATACCATATATAAAGATTCATCCTTTGCTTTCAGACAGAGGTACTTTGAAATAGCAGTCATTAGGAATTGGTGTATAGCATTGGAAATGGTACCATAACTAATGTAGCTTTTTATGTTATTGGAGCATATGTAGATTAACACATTCAGCCCCATATAAGGACTCAATAGTTTCTCATCAAGTCACATTTTTCAGATATCCTTTTATCCTCTCTGTATTCCTTCCATTGGATATCTAATTTTCTTCCACAGAAAATATCACCTGATAGCAGAGAACTCCAACATCCCTACCCCCAGCTCTAACCTCTGTCCTGACCTCTATTGTTTCCCCAGCTGCCCATCTGTGTGTTCATCTACAAGCCCCATAGCACTTCAGTCTCATGCCTGTGTGAATACTGACACCTCCCCTCCCCACCTCAACCCAATTCCCTTATCTAACTCCTCTATCTCTAAACACTTAGTCTCCATTCTCCAAAGTTTTAATAATAAAATCAGTCTTTATTATTTCCTTCCCTCCATATGTGATCAATCACCCTGTCATTTTATCTCACTATTACAAAGACCTTTTGAAAATGCTCCCAGCCTCTGATTTCTCCTCTCTACAATCAGTGCTGTGCACATATATTTTCACTCATTTATTCATTAATGTTACTCAAAGTATTCATATGTCTATATGCTCAGTGCTGAGCTCTGCATTAGGGATTCAAAGATGAATCAAACACAGTCACTGACCTGAAGTATCTCAAAATCTCAGTAAATACTTCATAAAATAATACATTAATTATATCCATCCCCTCCTTAAAAACGCTGGCAGCTCCTTATTGTCTGGGATCCACAATCATTGACCAAAATCTGTCTTGTCCTTGGCCTTCGAGGCTGGTTTTTAGTGTAAATTCAACTCAGTGCTTACAGAATAATTACTGTGAGTTGTAACCAGCCATATCAGAGCCTGGGCCCCTGCCCTATGCCTTCTCTTCTCAAAATTATGATGCTGAGACTTGGGATGCTGACTTGGGGCTCAAAGAAATAGCAGAATGGGCTAAAATTAAAATATTGGTGATAAATCAGATAGTGTTCTGGAGCCAGGAATGCTGATCCTGAAAGATAAGAAAAAAAGAAGACTAATAATAATAGTAAAAATACTCTCCTGGAATAAAAGAAATCAAGAAGCTCAACTCTGAAGTGTGCAGTTCTGGCACTTCTGAGCCACACTGGTCACAGACCCTAAAAATGCTAGATTGGCTCCTAGAATGACCTCTGTGATCCATCCTGCTTACCATTCCTTCTGATGGGAGCCACAAAGAAAAATTCTCAATTAAAAAACGTATAAGTGAATGGAAAGAAGAAGAGGAAAGAGGAGGAGGAGGAGAAGGAGAAGAGGAGGAGGAGGAAGAAGTAGTAGGAGTGGAGCAGGGAGGAGGGGGAGGGAAGAGGAAGGGGAGGAGGGGGAAGAGGAAGGGGAAGAAGAGGAGGAGGATGGAGAAAAGGAAAAGGAAGGGAAGAAAAGGAAGAGAGTTAGCACTTTATTAAACCTCAGTACACTAGAGTGAACAGGTTTTTTTCAGAGAGAGAATGTCCAGTTTCTATGAAAAGCACTCCCTCTCTACCATTCTGAAACTCAAATCCCACAAATCCTAAGACAGAGGGATACAGAGGAAAGGAAAAACAAAAAGAGATGTAGTAGAAAATGTGAACCGTGACAGGCTGAAGCCCTGTTTTCTACACTCTGCATTTTCAGCTGGGTCAAGGACTTTGGAACAGGAGATTCTCCAAGGGCTACTAACTACCACAGGAGGAAGGAGAGACCAACTTCAAGAAATAGAAATCTATAGATGGGCAGCACAGGCGTGCTACATGCCCTTCCTGATGGAGCACAGCCACCAAGCCCAGAGACAGGTGAACTTGGGTGATTTCAGTCATAGGAACATAGAATGTTAGAACTAGAAATGACCTTTGCATTATATCTGTGGAACCAGAAGCTGATGGGTGCTGACCCATGAGGACTGGAGCCCCATCCTGATTGACTGCCTGAGGCTCTGGAAATAGTCTTTCCTATTCTGGATTATCTTCCAAAAAGAGATTAATCTAAGAGAATAATTCACTTAATATTCCCTAAAATGTAAATACTACCAAAGGTTTGGGTTCATTGGCCATTTATCTCTTTAAGATATTTTTACTCTGATCAGATGTTGCTAAATTTTTAAACCCTGACCCTGGGAAAGAATGGGGACTCTCACTAGAGATATAGGCTCCTGAGTACCTGTAGAGGAAAAAGAACAGAAATAAAGGTAGACAAAGCTGCAAGACCATGGGCTCGCAGGAAAGATTGACACCCTAGCCATATGATCCATATGCTGGATCCCAAAGATTTCTCTGACTCTCTCTGAACCCCAGATTTCCCTTTTATAAGTTAGGACTCACTTACCTTGACCAACTGTTAAAGGAATTAGCTTTTTTTTTTTTTTTTTAAAGATTTTATTTATTTATTTGAGAGAGAGGCAGTGAGAGAGCATGAGTGAGGAGAAGGTCAGAGGGAGAAGCAGACTCCCGGTGGAGCCGGGAGCCCGATGCGGGACTCGATCTCGGGTCTCCAGGATCATGACCCAAGCCAAAGGCAGTCGTCCAACCAACTGAGCCACCCAGGCGTCCCAAAAGGAATTAGCTTTAAGACAAGGTACCTGGCAAGGCATCTTATTACTTCTCTTCCATTCTTTACTTGATTTGAGAGTTTCCCTTAGGCCTTGATGGTTTTTGACCATCTTCTCACCCATCAAATATTGACTAGACTGTCCAGTCACAGCAAAGGAAATAGATTTTGATTTGTATTTGCTTTCCAGCTGCAATTTCTGTCTTGGGGAATACAAAGAGAGAAAAAGAGGAGGCTAAGGATCTGTAACATCTGTTGAGTTGGTAATGGAACCAGTGATGGAGTAACCAGCCAACTGGTTACTGTGCTGATGATGAGTTCTTGCTGCTGGGAGATGCCTTCTGCCTCAACCCAGCCTTCTCTCCTGGAAGTTCCTTGACCTCTGACCAGGAAATCTGAGTTCTGGTCCGAGCTCTGCCATTGACTGGCTAGACAATCCTTAGGAACTTCTTCCTCCCTTTTAGAACTTCTTTTCCCAATGTGTAAAACGAAGACAGAATTATATCCCCATCCTCTGTGCAACTCCCCGCACAGAGTGGTCACAAAGATCCACCAGACAATTGCATAAAACCTAATAAATATAATTTTTGTTTAGATGGCTTTAGGGAAGTCATGAAAACAATTTGGGAGGAGGATACTGAATTCAAATTGAGCCTGCCCTTATGAGCCAAAAGAAAGAAAAGGATGGGCAGGGGCAAATCCCACCCCATGTCCTGAGAAACCACTCTGTTCTTATGTGTGCTTGGAAGAATTGGGAGGATCAGAGGAAATGTGTATATTTACAAGCTCAGCAAAGAGAAAAATGCCACCATAAAACTGAGGGGGAGGGATAATATAATAAAACAATACAGAATGTCCTATAACCACAGAAACAGTAACAGAAATAGCTTATTAAGTTAAAAAAAAACAGTAAATCTGTCGGAACAACCCATACTAACTCTCATCTTATGATAGTAAAAAGCCTCTTCCTGGCCTATTGTCTTATACCTTCATTAAACTACAGTTTTATAAAGCTAAATTATTGCCGATTCTTGTTCAATTCTCAGAATGAAATCTAGTTAAACCCTTAATTTGCAAGTGACAGATCCTTAATGGACAGTTCCCAAATCCTGACAACTTGGGGATCCAAGGCATAGAAGGACTGAGCCTGAGCCCAACAGGTGGGATTCAGAAGCCTATGTAGATGTGGCCACTTGTGACCACACAGAGGGGACTATCCCCAGGCACCTTCTAACCAAGGAATAGTCGAACAGGAAACTAATGTTTCCCTCCCCCGGCTAAGAAGGTTCATATCTCAGGGGAAGTTGAAGTTCAAACCAGCCAATTCTATTCCCTTATTAGCAAGACAGGTCTATAGTCTTTATAAATCCCCATGCCCACTCAGCACTGTATATATCAAACAACACAGGGATTTTAGTATGCTCCTGCTGGCTAAACCTGGGGTCTGAACCACTTACCTTACCCCATTCCCTGACTGACTTGCTCTCAATTCTTCTCATCTTTAAGTAGACCACTTACTTGTTTCATTTTTGTTCCAACTTGGTACTGACTATAACTACGGTTTTTCCACTACCGTATCTTAGGGTTTTCCTTGCAGCAAGTCTGCCTCCCTGACCCATGCAACCACAGGAGCCTCTGTTGGAGTCTGCCCACAGAGAGACTGGTCCTCCTGTACTGGGGATTATCCAGGTCTGATGGAGAGAGGGGTACCTTAGCTCCTGCACAACAGAGGAAGCGAAAGAGGGGGTGTGGGCAGGGATCGGGGTACTGGGAGAGATCTCAGTGATGCATGCCGCCCCAAGCCCTTAGTGCAATGGAAAATTGTGTATTGATTAAGTTAATATAAAGGAACACACTTTGGATATAGTTATCCTGAGTCCTGTTTCGCTATGACAGCCTGGATTTTTACTGATATTCAGTAGACAAGCATTTTTGTGGTAGTGTCTCAGGAAAGCATTCTTGTTTTCAGTGCCACCCACATATCCAGTTTTATAAGCTAAATTATTTCCCCTACTTGAGAACTGTCAAGAATGAGCTTAAGTACTTGATACAGCCATGTTATTTTTCACACCACTTAGCACCCCATACAACAACCAACAACCCCTCTTCCACATATCCAAACCCTATCCCTAGTCTCACTTCCTCCTCCCCAGCCTCTCATCTCACCCACACAAACCAAATGTTCTCACCCTGACCTCATCCTCCCCTTTCTCCATCCCCAACCCCCAACCTTCCCTGCAGGCTGGCTCAAGCTTTAGCCTCTGAATTGCCTTTGCCTCTAGAGCAAATTTCTATCCTTCACAACTCTGATCAAATCTCACCTCTTCCTTGGAGCCTTTCTTGGTTCCTCCATGTTGGAAGTAATCTCTCCCACGCTTGATATCCCCAGACACTGTGCTAGAAGTCTAGTCCCATTATAGCATTCATCCTGTCTACCCAGTATAACTGGGTGACTTACTCAGAAAGAAAGTAACTGGTGTAAACACGGTTTTTCCCATATCCACCTCAGGATAAAGGAGCCAACATTGCCTTTTTTCCTGAGATCGAAGTTGGTCTTTACACACCCATGCATGTGTACACACACAATTTATATTTCAGACCCACTGAGGAAGACGCAGCTTGGGATACTGAAGGGGAGGCACGGTGATGAGTGCTGAGAGAGGAGAGGAAGAAGCCACTGGCTTAAGGAGACAAGTTTCCTCTGAGACAGGGGCTGAGGAGAGATGCCAGTGGCCTCACTGACAGGCAGCACCTCAGATGGCAGCCTCAATGACTTCCGCCCGAGCGTGAAGACTGACTGGGAGGCGGATGGACAGGCTTACTTTCTAGAGGGCCACTGTGTAGGCAAAAGGGCAATGGGAGGATGGAAACACCATGACCCAAGGATCTTGGCCCCTCCCTGGTTTGGGGTACTAGAATTCATCCATGTATAAAGTATACCCCATTAATGACTGAGATTTAATTTCCCACCAAACATGCAGATGGAGACCCATGGCAGATAAAATCTGATCTGGAAAAGTAAGGGATTGTGGCATGGATTGTCTTAAAAATTCAGACCTGCTGTATCTGTGTTAAATCACTCATGGGCATGCTTGCCTTCCCAACTGCTGTGAAAAGCCCTGGAACAGGGGTCTTTTCCTCCCTCATCCTACCCTCCCCCACTCCACCCCACGGTTTCCTGGCCCTGAATTATTGAAAGCAGTCCCTGAGGTGGCAAAATAAAAACTAAAGGAAATAATGCCGTTTCACTGGCAGTTTGCAATCCACAACCATAAAAGGCGAGTGGCTAGGTCATCTTTCCATAAATCCCCAATTCTGCTGGAAAAGCAGACAAAGGCAGCTGGGGAGCCAGACTACCGCTTTGTTTTTGCAACTCTTTCCATTGCAATGCCCTTTATATATGCAGCCCGGGTGGAATGCATCATAAAAGGTGACATTTTATCACAGCAGTTTGTAAATTTTACAGAGGCAGGCTCCCTGTAAATCACCCAGCTTATTCCCTTGCTGACTTTATTACAGCAAATCCAGTCATGGATAAACTGTATGCCAGTTTACTTGAAATTTATCTTTTTTATTCAAGCTGAACTGAGTCCTTTTAATATTCTTCTCTCTTCTAATGATAAGGCATAATGATAACCTTATTTTCTATTCAGACAGCTTTAAGGACTCTCATTTCTCTGGAAATGCAGTTCCTATTCAGGGCCTCTTTTCCAGAGCCATTTAGAATTTGTTTGTTGTGTCAGAAGAAGTGGGCACCTCCCCACGCCAGGTTTTTTAAGGCCCTGAAACTTACATGTATTTTTATTCTTCTTTTTCCCACAGCAGGTCTGCTTGCTAGAGCCCAGGGGTTTTCTCTCCTATGACAGCTGTGCAGAGACCTCCTTCTACCCACCTAGCCCACCCACCCACCTTCCATCCCGTCCTCCAGATCACGTGCTTAGGCATAACACAACTGCATGGAATTGCTCATCCACACACCCTTCTGATAACAGAATTAATCTGATGCTCTTCTAACAGGCAATGGCTAAACTTTCTGGCCATTGTTCTCATCTGGTCAACAAAATTCAGGGTTAGGAAACCTCTTGTTGCCACAGCACAAGTCTGAGCAATTCAGCCCTGTGCACAAAGGCACAGCTGCAAAACCCAACGGGCTTTCCCATACCAGGAAAGTGATAGCATTTTTAGAATAATAAATCAGAAGTTTTAGCATGACATAGAGCAGTAGGAATGGGAATTAAGTTAGGTGGGACTTCAGAGATGCAGTCCATATAGAAATGTAGTCTGAACTTAAATAATTGCATGTGAAAAACTGAAAAGTCTCCTTAATTAAAGTACATTATTCATTTTTTTAAATTTCTTTTTTTTAAGATTCATTTATTTAGTTGAGAGAGAGCACAAGCTAGGGGAGGAGCAGAGGGTAAAGCAGACAGCCTGCTGAGCAGAGAGCTGGATGGGGGTCTCAATCCCAGGACTCTGGGATCATGACCTGAGCTAAAGGCAGACGCTGAACCGAGTGAGCCATCAAGGCACCCCACCAATTCTTTAAAATTCTAAGTCAGTTTATTATGTGATAAAAAATGCAATGGACATAGACAAAAAAACAAAAAAACAAAGTATTGAAAGAAGAGAAGCCTGAATAGAAACTAGGAATGTCTAGATTATTTTTTTCTTCATTGCTTCACAAGGAGAGACAAGGTAATAGAGAACTCACACTATATCATACTTGTAGTTTGACCTCTATGTTATACTTAAGTTAACTCCTCTGGAAATTATATATTCATTCCACAGAGTGGATTCAATCATCCAAAATGAATCCTTCCATTATCCTTATCAAATCCTAAGAGAAAAGCACTCCTTCTACCAATTAAAGAAAAAATTCCTGAAGCAGACTGATGAACCTAACCATTTCAGTTAAGAGTTGGCAAATGGTAGCCACTAAGCTGGAGACATTAAAAGCATATTCCGACTTTTACTGCAAGCACATGGTATCTAGAGTACATATAGACGATAGTTCTGGCTCCACCACCCAGTCTGCTCTAGCCAAAGCCCCGAACCACCTCTGTTTCATAGGGTAAAAAATAACTTGATACCAGTGTCTCTCCCATAGACCTAACAACCCACCCTCTTTATTTCATCTCAAGTCCTCAGACTACCACCCCACACACTGCATATAGCAGAAACAATTCATGCAATGCTTGTAATTTTCATCCCAAATTTTCATAATCTATCCAAGAAAGCTCTTAGTTCACCAACTGCAGTGCTTGCCTCCTCCTATATTTCATCAAGGAAATGGAGCTACTGAGAAGCTTTAACATTCAGATCTCCCCCAGAGAACAACGTCAATGTGAGAAAGGGTTCACTCCCCTCCGAGAGATACATCAGTAAGTGTAGATGGTGTCCCCAACTCCATTCAGTCCTCAAGGACAATGCTAGTGTGATTAGAAAGGGCACCCGGGATGCCCAGATGGCTCAGTTGGTGAAGCGTCCAACTCTTAGTTTCAGCTCAGGTCATGATCTCAGGGTCCTGAGATCGAGCCCTCAATTGGGCTCCATGGTCTGTACAGAGTTTGCTTGAGATTCTCTCCCTCTGCCACTCCCCCAGCTTACGTTTTCTCTCTCTCCCTCTCACTCTCTCAAATAAAATAAATAAATAAATCTTAGAAAGAAAGAAAAAGAAAGAGTAATCAATTGGAAGTCAAGAAAACTGCATTCTAACAATAGCCCCATTACTAGCCAATTTTGAACCTTATGCAAACCCTTGGACCTCTCTGGGGCTCAGGGTTTCATCAAAGGCCAGTTTGAAAAAGGAATAGCTGCATGAGTAAGAGGGGTAGTGACCTGGATAGAGAAAATGAAAACAAAACAAACTTCCAGACCCCCAAATAATAATAGAGACTAAAACTTAACACAAAAGATACACTCGTATTTCTCCTTGCCCTTTTCCATACTCTTTGTCTATCTGGCCTTACAAAATATACAAAAAGAACCACTTTTTAAGTATATATCCCAGGTGAGGATACAGAAGACTCACAATGCTGGCAATGATAGAATTGCACCCAAATTAAGTGTGCTAACTCCCAGCTTAGGACATTTCATCTACCTGTTAGGCGCTGTCCTCAAGTTGTAAGAAAGGGGAGCATTAGAAGCCATATGGCTTCAATAAATCTCAAAAGGCATGCTATTTCATCAGGACGGCAGCTGAACTGATGTCATAGAACATGATGTGCTTTAGGATGGAAAAGCGGCAAAAGATTCCCTTTGAAGTTCTCTGGACATTCTCTAGAGAACCATTCTTGCAAATCCATTTGAGAAAAAAACTAGGGGTCTTGTAAATTGGGAACATTTCCATCATCTTGGAACTCCCATTTTTACTTTGTCAAAGGAGAAAAATGCAATGTATCAAATATTTGGATGCAAATTAAATGCATATAAGATACCTGGAAAATGAGACAAGCTCTAATTCCAAAGACTGATGGAATGACATTCATGTTATTCATGCAGTGCTATTCTGAATTTCCCTTTCCGGAATTGAAATCGCTCTTTCTTTCTTCTTTTCTTTTTCTTTTCTTTTTTTTTTAAGATTTTATTTATTTATTTATTTATTTGAGAGAGAGTGAGTGAGAGCGAGAACATGAGCTGGGGGAGGGGTAAGGAGAGAGAGAGAAGCAGATTCTCTGCTCAGCAGGGAGCCTGACACAGGGTTCAATCCCAGGACTCCAGGATCATAACCAGAGCCAAAGGCAGAAGCTTACCTGACTGACCACCCAGACACCCCCAGATCACTCTTTCTAAGACAACTTCTATTTTGTGTGATCTGAAATGAACCTGGTATTTCTTCCCTTTCATTTCTCAAACCCGCTAATTGATTTTTGAGTCACTAGTTACTTTTAAAAAAAAATAGCTGATTTGGAAATAAAATGCAAAGTTATTACTATCCAAAAGAGGAAAAATGTGCTGTCAGCAATTTACAGGAATAAAAAGCACCCATTCAACTGTGCAGTAAAGTGAACGTCTTAAATGATCTGTGTGTAGATTTGGCACAACTTTTATACAAAGTAGGATAAGGACTCCAAAGTGGCACTATATGCTCAAGTCTAATTATAAGATGTAGTTACTTAATTACATATTGTTAGTACCTGATTACATAGATCTGTACTAATTCTGTAATTGTGCTTAATAATATTAATTAAGCTAGTAATCAACCCACAAAAAAATACAAAGAATTTTGTATGAAGAAAATCCTTAGCAAACTGGATTATACTTAGCAAGAAATAGCCTTTGAAAGCAAAGCTGTTTCTCACACGTTTTCCACCCACAACCTCCCAACCTCTAACTACTGTCGTAAAATGTGCCTCTGCACAGATGCACTCCCAGTGTAGACTTGGTCATGGGGGACAGAAACAGTGACCTAAAGCAATGGAAGAAACCTTGAGGCCACTCAAATTCTCTGTCTTTACAATAAGGGAAACTGAGCCCCAGATAGGCTAGCCAACTTGTCTGAACTTACACAACTAGTGAATGGCAGAAACAGACATGAAACCCCGTTCTCCAAATTCCCAGTTCAGCGTCTTTTCCCTTTACCAGATCTTCATGCAGAAAGCCACAGACACATGGCTGGAATTTGGGAGTCTCAGAGACCAGGGCAATTGAAGAACACCTGCAGTCCAAGATCTTACTTTTTCTATTCAACTCAGCATTAGCCATCTGAGATTGTGTTTGGCAACCTAATTCCAAAGAGCAGGGCCTTAACCTGGCAGGAATTTTTATTTCCCTCAAATCGCATAAACTCAGAGAAGACAGAGGAGTGCTCCACATAGATGATCTGGACCCAGGCACTTCTAACTTTCTGCTCTGCCATTCTTAGGGTAGAACCCTGTTCTCATTCTCTTCCAATGGCTATATGATTTCCATTCATGATTTCTGCACTCCAAGCAACAGGAGGGGCATAAAAGAAGAAGCAAGAAGGAGTGGTGCTTATATTAAGGAAGTAGAGCTTTTCCAGAAACCTTCGGCTTACTTCTCAGGAGCTAGAACTTTGTGACATGGATAGTACTAGTTGCAAACTAGGTCAGGAATGAGGTTCTTTAGCTGACCACATGCCACGGAGCACAAACCAAGGTTCTGTTAATAAGAAAGAGAGTCCAGGAGACCATCAGCACCTGCCACATTTAATGAATCTGTCCTTGGGGGTGTTAGATACACAGAAAGGAAACAAAGATACAGAGATACTAGACTTAGTATTTTTTAAAAATGATACAATGTCAGGGAGGCTGGGCTTCAATTCCCTCACCTGAAAAATGAGAGGGATGGACAGCACAGTGTTGTCCACACTTTTTTTAGCAACAGACCCCATCTTGCAAAGGGACTCTTGTGCCAAAACCTAACTATGAAACAGATCACAGGAGAGCTGCTTCTCTCTCTCTCTGAGACGCTGGCTGGGGAAGCAGGGAGGGAGACTGCAGTGGGCCCAGAGACCCCTTTAAGGAAGGACTTGCTGCCACTGCCGCATTTAGCTCTTAGCCCTTTGGGCGCTGCCTCAGTTGTAGAGAGTCCTCTCAACCAAGGTCAAGCTCCTTCCTCCGGGCGGCCCACATTCAGTGATGGCCCAGCCACCTTGGCCTGAGTCAGAGCAATGAGGATGGGCCATTCTAGCTCCAGGTTCCTGTGCGGTGGACAGACACAGCTGTTGGTCTGCGTGCAGCAGGATCTCTTCCCCTGTGCACTCCGGCTTTCCCACACCCTCATACAGGGACTGATCCAAGGCCACTCCTTAATAAACACCCTCCACTTTACACTCTATCTCTGGATTGGCTTCCTGGGAAACCCACCCTGCTACAATGAGGTCAACACCCTGTCCTTTAATTCCCTCTTTCCCCCAACTCAATGGGATCCAGTATAAAAACCATTTAGTTGATTGCTTCCAAAGTTCAAAGGCAACAATGTTACAAATCAAACCAGAGAAGACTGAAGTGTGGAAATACAGGGAGTACAGGGAAAGCTGGCAGCTGAGTTGCCTGGTCTGGGGAAGGCCTCTTGGGAAACATGAATTAGAGCAAAGAAATAGAGGAGCAAGAAATAACACGATATGCCTGCAAGGAAAAAAACAGATGCAACATCTTTTTGATGGTGGATTCTGCTGTCAGATTTATACAACTAGTATCCTACTCTATTAAAAATGGATATTTTTAATATAATATATATATTTTATATATATATATATGATGAATATAATGAATATAATCTAACTTCTTTGCTAATTAGCAGTCCATTTCCTCTCAGAATACTTATCAAGCCTCCAGGGAGGGCTTCTCCAGGAAGGATGGAGTCTTTGGGTGGGAGGCCTTTGATACAACTGCACTGCATTGTATACATATATATGTATATGTATATGTATATGTGTGTATATATATATATATATATATATATATATATATATATATATGTATAGCCTGCTTCCTTCTTTGGAGAGAACAATCAAGAGTGCTGATGGAAATCTCTCCTCTGGGGACACCTGGGCAGCTCAGTCAGTTAAGCATCTGTCTTCAGCTCAGGTCATGATCCCAGGGTCCTGGAATCAAGTCCCACATCTGCTCCTTGCTCAGTGGGGAGCCTGCTTCTCCCTCTGCCTGCCCCTCCTGCTTGTGCAATTTTTCTGACAAATAAATAAATAAACTCTTTAAAGAAAAAAGGAAGGAAAGAGAGAAGGACGGACGGATGGAAGGAAGGAAAGGAGGGAGGAAGGAAGGAATTTCTCCTCTGATCAGCCAGAGAAAGTCACCGCCCATGACTCCTGACCTTTCCTGTGTGTCAAAGGACAGGTGCTGAAATTGGTCCTTCCAAGAAAGAGGCCTTCTTGTCCCCATCCCTGGCCAGGAAAAATGGCAGGACAGTGCGACTGGGAGGGTAGAGAAGGTCACCCCAGTGGCTGTCTTCCTGAAAGGGCTCCTTTGAATCACAGAATCTCAAGGACGGGAAAAACTTTAACAAATCACCTTGAGAATCACAAACTCCTTTCCCTGACCTGACTCCATCCCTGCTAACAGCTTTCCCAGCTGCATCCGAGCCGCACTGGAAATGCAGCAGGGCAACTCTATCTCACCTTTGCAAAGTTCCATGCATCAGAAAGTTCTTGCTTATACTGATCCCAAATCTGTTTCCCATAGTTTTCACATTTTGGAGCCAAAATAACCCAATTACATCATTCGCATGAAAATTAAATGTCATCCCATATACCACGCCTCTTAGAATATTAGTGGACTCCTTTGCTACCTCCTCCTAAAAACTTGCAATTTGTCCTTAAAACCCAGCTCATGGGGCACCTGGGTGGCTCAGTTAAGTGTCTACCTTCAGCTGGGGTCATGATCTCGGGGTCGTGGGATCAAGCCCTGCGTCCAGTTCCCAGCTCAACAGGGAACCTGCTTCTCCCACTCCCTCTGCAACTACCCCTACTTGTGCTCTCTCTGTCAAGTAAATAAATACAATCTAAAAAACAAAACAAAACAGAAACAGCTACTGGCCTTCCAGGAATCCAAGGACTCCATCCCCACCAATGTGATCACCTGGGTGTGCTCCTGATGCCAGCCAATGGCTGACTGCGTTAAGGATATTAAATCCTGGAAAACACAGGATGATCAGACAGCTAACTTTGGCTAGAGGACTCCCCAAAGGCCTTGCCAAATCTTTCCTTAGCCCGCATGACAATCTAGAATGCTTCCACCCAACCTCTCTTCCCTCTCTGCTGCAATTGGGTAAGACTTATATTGTACTCTGATGGCCTTCTCAGCCTTCCCTAGCTCTCTCCCTATTATTCTCCCAAGGCATTTCCCTTAATAAAATCATTACATGTTTAATCCATATTGGGATCTGCTTCTCAGAAGTCCCAGACTAGTATATCCACCCAATTCCACATGGACATTCCTCTTCAAGAGGGTTACCCTCATCTATAAATAACAACTCTGTAGTCAGGAAAGCACCACTCAACCATTTCCTCCTTTATTTTTAGAGCTGTGCTTTCATTAATGCGACCTAACTTGTACTCACTTTCTATCAGCTATCTCACAATATTGACTCAGATTGAGTATAGCATCCAACAGCCTCCTTTTGAATAGGAATACAATTCTTAGCCTCCAGCCCATTTCAACCTTTGGTTAAGATGCAACACTAATTTCACTTCCTTCAAGAAGGTTTCCTGACACATGCCCTCCTTCCTTAACACTCAGCATGTACCACTCTTATGTAATAGTATACAACCTTTTCTTTAAACGTGTATCTCCCCAGAACATGACCACCTCCAGAGCAAAGATCCTATCTTAGTCTTCCCCTAAGTCCAGTGCCTAGATGGCAGAAAATGATTTTTTATTTGATTAATAAACAAATGTCATTTCTCTTTAGGTAATTTTAAAGCTCCTTGGGGGCAGAGATGGGGTTTTTGTCTTTTGAATCCCCTATAGTGCCTTGCTCAAGGATGAGTACACACAGATGTTCAATAAGCCTGTATTGCATTCAACTGAACTCCTAAAAGGCAATGGGGACACCTCAGTCCCATGTCAACCCCAGGTCAAAAAGGATGTTCAGAACTAAGGAGCCAGAAGGGAAAGAGATGGAATATGTTGGGCTTTCCTCTATGGGTGGGAAGATCTTGTCCCCAGACTGCCATTCTAGAACTTACCCACCCCTACCTCTGATCTGGACTCCACAGAATAACCACAATCATCTTTCAAAATAGTTTTTCATAATAATCTTTTCAAAAATCAGATGTCAGTCTTTTGTTCAAACCCCTTTGGTGGCTTCACATTGCACTGAGAATAAAAGTCCAAACTCCATTTTAGGGTCATGAGGCCTGCATGACCTGCCTCTAGTCACCTTCCTGACCTTGTCTCCTGCCACAGTCTTCCTCATGTGCCATAGCTTAGTGCTCTGACCTCCTTTCATTTCCCCAAACCCAGCCTGCTCTCTCTGTTCCTGGAGCCTCCCAGCACTGCTCCCTCTGCCTAGACCACTTCTTCCTGCATTAGTGTCTCCTTTTCCTTCTGCTTCCAACTTAAATGCTGCCAATGCAGCCCATCACACCTGCAACCCTCCCTTGCTATGCTTGATTCACGCCCTTCATGGCAACCATCACAATTGATAACTGAGTGGCCCATGTTCACTTTTCTCAGGAATAACTTGCTGTCTATCCCCTCAGGACAAGCAATGCTCAGGATGGCTTCAGGAAAGAGTCCTCCTCCCATCTCAGCCAACACCGTGGCTTTCCCCAGTTCTGCTGACCCTCTCAGACCTGGCTGCTCCTCCCGCGATTTCTTCTCAAACTTGAAATGTCCACCTGACAGCATCTGCTTTGGGCTCCATGACCCATTTCAAGGTGAATCCCTGTGAAAGCCATCAGGCTCTAAACAACTCATTACCTAAGAAATGTTAGGTCTTTTCCATGCTTCACAGGAGTCAAATGAGACTTGAGTGGAAAGCGAGGGAGGATATTTGATAAGGCCCCTTTCCTGCCTAAAATTACTGTGTGGCCATTTCTATGCTTCAGATACCAGCTTGTTGGGGGCAGGATCCCCTGCTGAGCTTCTTCCTCCCAAAGTCCCCTCAAGAAGTGAGTTGAGTGGCTTGTCTGGCCTCACACCCCAAACCTATCCAACAGCCTCTACGTCCACCCTCCAAACCCAGGGCTAGGGCAGGGTTCAATACTAGCTCTAACTCTCCCCTTCCTCTCCTCTCCCCTTCCTCTCCCAGACACCTCACCAATAGCCCAGGAAAGACTCTTGTATCCAAAAACTACTCAACTGTCATCACGCATTCTCTCTATTCTGTGGTTTATGATTTAAAAAAAAAACAAAAAACAAAAACAAAACTCTATATCACTCATACTATTTTCCTTAATATTCAAAACTTTTAGGATTTAGAAACAATAACTTTCTCCTCAAGCACCTGACTCTGTAAAAACTCAGGGTAAGGAGAAACCGTATTGGAAAAAAGAAGATGAGGGAAGTTCACTAAAAAGTTAAGATCTGAGGCAGACTTTGCAGAATGGATGAAACTTTACTAGGTAGGCCAATGAATGACTCCATGCAAAGAACAGCTGTGGGGAGGGTGACTGAATTGGACGGAGCCATTTGGGGGAAAGGTGCGGAAAGGGATTAGAGAGACATGGGATGTCTAGGTCATAGGAGACACAGATGTGTGAGTGTGAAGTTTCTGCATAGTCATGAGTGGGCCATGGTAGATTCTGGAGCAAGAAGGGGTTTATGGATAGCAGGATCTTAGAAACATTAATTAGATGACTCTGTGGAGTGGCCCGGATGAGCCAACCACTCAACTCCTTTCAAAGCAATTGTGAACAAATAGACCATTAAACACGTGGGCTAAGTAACCCCTTTGAAAGACACTTTTATGCTGACTTTGATCACTGAACCAGTGCAGCTATTAGGCAAAAGTTGTGGGCATGGGTGGTCTGTGAAGGAGGGTTTGAACACTTACAGTACGAAGCAGAAAAAAGAAGAGATGTAGATAAAATGTTGGCACAGACTGCACAGAATTTTTGGAAAATTGAAGAATAGGGCTAGTCATATGTTATTGCTCCCTGCAGTTCTCAGACTGGAAGAGCTCTTGCTCCCTTCAGAGTCTAGATTTCAGATTCTCTTTGTTCTGTTTCCAGATCCTTCTTGGGCCACAACTTAAAATCGCAGGGCCTCCTCACTAAGCTAGCCTCCACAGCTCCTATTAACAAAGTCTAAAAACCAGGAAAGGAAAATGCTTGCCAAGTAGCCCATCCTGACTCTCCCGTAGCAAAGGTCCAGCTGAAGAGCTTCCATAAGAAGTCTTTCCCACTGAGCTCCCTGGGGTCTGCATAGAAAAACACAGGCATGGCCAGTGGCTTCCAAATGACAGACTGGCTCTGCTCGAAGGAGCCATCGTGTACCCGGTTGCCTGATTGTCTGTTTGCACCCAATCCCACTGTGGAATTTGAGCACACAGACTCAGTAAAGGAACCTTCATTTCTTGTAACCACAACATCCCTACATGGCTTTTTATATTTAAAAGCACTTGCACATGCAGGTGGTGGAGGTTGACCATTTCTTTCCTCCTGATCTCCTGACTTCCTTGATGCTACTGGGAATAGAATCTCCCAGGGCTCTGGGCAACTGGAGGATATTGAAGTGGATAATCCTGCTGACCCATGCCTCCAGGGAGACAGCCACGAGGCATCCAGAGCTGCTTCTAACATAGACACATTTGGAAACCAAGGTGTTACTCTGGCTATTTCTTCTGAGCAAAGAATTGGGGGGGGGGCAGGTTTTAGGAAAGCTGAGATGGGGAAAGAGGGCACCTGGGCCCCAGGGCTGGAGACAAGGAGCTGGAGGGTTTGTGAGCTGGAGCTAGGACTGCTCAGTTCAGCCCCCTGATGCCCAGAGCTCTGTAACAGGACAAGAGGAGCTCTCTCTTCCTGACACACAAATGGGATTTCAGGGAGCAAAGTCTTCTGAGGTACTTCTCTGCCCAAGGCTAGCAGACAGTCAAGGTATCTTTCACTCACTACTGCCTCTAGTTAACTTTCTCTGGTCTTGTGCATGTCCTGTCAAATCTGGATTACTTCCTTCAAAATGCAACAAGGAAGCTCATCCCTCCACCACATTAGCTTTGTGAAATCTTCCAGGCACTCAGTCTCCTGGAATGATGCCAGGAGGAATACCCTCTTTCCAGCTTACTTTCTTTTCCCTTTTCCCCAGGTACAGCTAAAATACTGGACAAGCCTTCATTCCACAAAAGCATACTAAAACAATGAGTAGAAAATGCGACATTACACATATTTCCAACATGGAAGAAGATTATGCTGCAAAGACATATGGGAATTCCCTGGATGCATCAGCCTGGAAAATCCCCTCCCTCATATCTGAAACAGACAGGAGCACACTGTTCCGTGAGTTGGGGCTTCGTTTTAGAAGGGACGTCTGCCAAGGTTAACTCACCTCTCACAACATGGGCTCCCCTCTGCAATAGCTAGCACCTTCCAGTAAATCTGTGAGCCAAGCCCCCATAAGTCCCCCTGTTTAGCTGCTTATCCTGGTTCGTGATTTTTCATCATAGAACAAGTCCTGTTTCTACAGAATGAGTGGGAGAAATTTAATGCCCCTTGCAGGAGTGCTTTCCCTTTTCTCTCTCATTCCCTACTTCCAGCAGAGTCCCAATGTCCACAGGAACCCTAAGGTACTTCTCCACAGTCTCCAATTCCACCACGATAAAGCTGCCAATTCCTAGGCATTCTACAGTCTCTACTGAAGGAAAAGACACAGGGCCATGTTTCATCCCACACATGACTTTCCCACCCACCCCCGGCCATAGCTTATGGGGCCAGAGGTGAACTCTCTGAACAAAGACAACCAAATAGAAGGCTGGCCAATAGCCTATACAAAACATTTTCTGTCTCTGAAATTTGAACTAGGAAACATGGAAAATTCTGCTCCATCATCAGTGGAAGCCAAAACTAAAAGATGCCTTCATGTAGAGGTGGGGCCATGGCATGCTGAGGTCAAGTGTAAGCTATATAGTTACGAGGGGGGAAAAGCTATGAGTGAGAAACAGAAGACCCATGACAAGGGAGAAGCAAAGCAGTTACATACAGGGAGACAGAGATGTCCTATGGAGGGAAGGAACCTGATCCCTAGACCCTGGGGTGATTTCCATTCTATATGTAGTATTATCCCACACGCCACTAATACTCCTATATTTTGGTCTTCTAATATGCATATGCTCACACATGTAAATACACTGAAATACATATGCACATTCCCGATTGGAGAGATGTGTGCATGGATCCGGTCCCTGTTCTAGTAATATTTCATATGAGCTTTAGTTCCTGTTTGAATTCAGTCTTAACACACAACCTACTGTAGCAACAACACTTTCTTGGTCAAGCACAGAAGACTTTTCAAAGAATTTACAATTTTTGGTATAATTTTAAAAATTAATGAGCTCATGCACAAGATGCGTGCTGCATGTTGTATCTCAAAAAACTTCCTTTTTTAAAAGAATGAACTTGGGGCACCTGGGTGTCTCAGTCGGTTAAATAACTGACTCTTGGTTTCAGCTCCAGTCGTGATCTCAGGGTCATGAGATTGAGCCCTGCACTGGGCTCCACACTTAGTGTGGAATCTGCTTAGGACTCTCCCTCTCCCTCTGCTCCTCTCCCCTGCTCTCTCTCTTGCTCTAAAATAAGTAAATAACTTTTTAGAAATAAAATAGAATGAACTCAAAGATGCCTATAACTCTAAAAAAATATAAAAATACCTTATACTTATCTCAGACTTTAAACTTTCTTAAACCAGTCCATATTCAGTATGCTAACAATTCTTGAGATTTAAGTTACCAATGTGAGTGAGCCTTGTTTTTAGAACAGAAAAATAACAATGTGCTTGGTATGCTGGTGGCAAATTCTGCATAGAACCTTTGTCTCCTTCCATCCTAATCTAGTGGTGGCATTTTAATTATTATGCCCTAGATGATCCTAATACTAACACAATTCAACAACGCAGATAGGAGCAAATACATTAAGTCACCTATTCTTGAGACAGGCATTTCCTAGTGTTGGGACAGATGTCCTGACATCCAGGTCACTGATTTATGCTTAATACATGCTGAATGGCACACTTTCTTAGCTGTGCGGGGGGCGGGGGGTGCAGAACCTCCTCTCACCTAGCTAATTCATGGCTTTATGGTTCCTGTTATGTATATCCCCCTGTGCTGGACACCTCAGATGACCAATGACAACTTTGACAGCTCCACAGCAAGTTCCTAAATTCTGATGTTCACCACTGGAACCACTGTTCTCACAGGAGCTGTGATTCTGCAGTGTGCTTTAGATATGATTGAGTATCAGCAGTATGGATAAATGGGTCATGCAAACTTGAGGTCCCACATGAGAGATCCTGGTCATCATGTAACTTTGAAAAATAAGAAATAAATCATGGTCAAAAAAAAGAGAGGAGATTCCAAATGCTGCTGGCTTTTATTTTTAAAACCTTATAAAAATAGTATTAATTTTTAACTTATTTTCTGAAA
>PISX010016866.1:0-35776 GCA_004024625.1 Mellivora capensis | reverse complement strand
CTGAACCTAAGAGCTGCTTTTCATAAATAAAGACATCCAGGCTTTACTTCTGGAGATTCTGATCCGGTGGGCTTCAAGTTGGACCTAGGAATCTGCATTTTTCCCAACATTCTCATATGACAAAGAAGTTCACCTGTGGAGGGAAAGTCCAAGTAAGTATCCTCGCAGGCAGTTTAACCCAGTAGTTTCTAATACTGAACCCAAGATCACCTTTTGATCCAACAGAGCTACCGTGGACTTACCTGGGATTTTTTTTTTTTTTTAATTTGGAAATAATCTCAAACTTACAGAAACGTTGCAAGAAGACTACAAATAATTTTTAAAAAATATTTTATTTAATTATTTGACAGATCACAAGTAGGCAGAGAGGCAGGCAGAGTGAGAGCATTAAGCAGGCTCCCTACTGAGGAGAGAGCCCAATTCGGGGCTCCGATCCCAGGACCTGGAGATTATGACCTGAGCTGAAGGCAGAAGCTTTAACCCACTGAGCCACCCAGGCGCCAATAATTTTTTTTTTCTGAACCACTCAAGAGTTAGTTGTTAACATGGTGCCCTAGCAAATACTTTAGTATTTCCTACAAACAACGACATTCTCTCACATAACCAAGAAAACCCATTAAAACGAGGAAAGTGAACATCAATAGGTCGCTATCTTCTACTCCTCAGACCCCATTCACGTTTTGTGAATTGTTCCCCAAACATCCTTTCAAGTAAAAGAAGAGTATAGAATCCTGTGCTGTGTTTATGACATGTCTCTTTATTCCCTTATTCTGAAAATTCACATCTTTCCTTGATTTTTGTGACCTTGGTATTTAAAGATTCTGGGTCATTTATTTTGTAGAATCACCCTCAGTTTGGTTGTCTGAAGCTTCCTCATTACTCGATACTGGCTACACCTCAGAAAGGAACATCAAAGAAACAATGCCACATTCTCCTCACTGCGTCCCATCAGGTGGCCCACAATTTTGATTTGTCCCATTACAGTGATGACTATTTTGATCACTTGATTAAAATGGTATCTGTCAAACCATAAGAGACTCTTAATCTCACAAAACAAACAGGGTTGCCATGGGGAGCGGATTCTGGACATTGGGGAGGGTATGTGCTATGGTGAGTTCTGTGAAGTGTGTAAACCTGGCGATTCACAGACCTATACCCCTGGGGCTAATAATACATTACATGTTAATAAAAAATAAAAAAATTTTAAAATGGTATCTGTTAGTTTTGTCCACCATGAAGTCATTCTTTTTCTTCTCTGTAATTAATGTTTTTATGAGAGAGAAATTTAAGATTATGTAAATATCCAGTTCTTTATCAAACTTTACAGTTTTTCATTTCTTTCTCTCAATATGTATTGATGGAATCCTATTTTATCCAACAGGTTATAACCCACTACTATCATTACTTATTTTGATGTTCAAACTGTCCCAGGTATGGCCAGTGGGAGCTCCCTCAAGCCAGATCCTGTGTTCTTTACAAATGTCCGCATATTCTCTGAGCACTCCTTTTTGGGTTTTTTAGGCACAATATGTCTAGATTCATTTTTTACTTTCACTGCCTTAGCATGGAAGTCTCCCAATCCTGCAAAGAACTCTGGTTCCTTACAGAAAGCACGATGCTCAGTACACTCTTTGCAACTGGTGTGGGGCTGCTCCCAAGATGTGTGCGTGTGTGTGTGTAATACTAAAGTATTTTATACATACATTGAGATATATATGTATAAATGTGCACATATACACACATTAATGTACATATATGCACACATATATATTCATACATATTTGCACATATGTACCATTTATTTACATATATTGATTTCTGTATCTATTTCCATCTTGAAAACCACAAAAGCCTCCCATGACAGTCTGACACCGTGGAGTCATTCTAGTTTTCTCCTGTTCCATATTTGTAACTGTCTGACGCTAAGAGACTTTCCATCAATAAATGTACTAATTTATTAATTTTTTCTTGCCCCAGTCCCCAACACCTGTACAGTTCCCTCTTATGCCTCTGGGGCTCTGACACTTCATCCAAGCAGGAAGACGTTGCATGGAGACACCACTCTTCATCTTGCTTGGACACCGCACGGGGATGTGTCAGGCTCTGATGCTCCTTCCCAGGCTACCGCGGCATCATGCTCTGTGTGACTGCCCTTCCCACTCCACTGCAGCTCTGACATCCATACCACACCACCCTCCCACCCAGGGACACTATTCGCCCAGCTTAGGTTTTATCATCCCACCCTGGGTCTCCCTCCCCCCCCCCCCCGCCCACCACCACTATGGATACCCACCTTGTCCAGTTAATAGCACTGGACTGGATTGTTCAGGAAGGAAAATAATGGGAAGAGGAAGCAGAAGAGGTAGAGCAAGAATCATCTGGGAGATCCTGCATTGAAAATAGCTATAGTGGAACATCAATACCTGTGTTCTTAAATGCTCCCTCAGGAGATTCTGATAATGCCCATGTTTGGGGTCCACTGGATTTACAACTCTTACACTAGGAGAGGCTGAGGAAACCAATCCTATTAACTAAATATTTACTAAGTGCTGTTCATCGTATTAACCCTTGAGACAGATAAGTAGAAAATAAGCTACTATCCCTGCCCTGGGGAGCCGACAATCCAAAAGAGGGGAAACATGGAACTAGCATAGATGGAGTCAACTTGTGGAAATGGGGATATGTTTAAATGCTATGGGAGCAAAGTGGAAATTAGGAACTCTGGGGAGTTGGGGAAAACTGGGTTTTAGAGGATAAACAGAAGTTTACCAGGAGAAGGGGAGGAGGGAATGTGTAGCAGAAGGAACTGCTTATTTAAGGTAAGAAGAGGTAAAAGCTGGGATTGTTATTAAACACAAGAATCTGCCATGAACATTATCCTTTGGGTTGGGATGTGAGTTAGTTGTTCAGATCAGTCAATAGCGTATTACCTGTTGGTCCATTAAAACAGCCAGTCAGTCTTTGAGGGCAGTATCAAGAAACATGGTCAGAATCCTACGTGAGTCAATCTGTTAGAAAAATCAATAATGCCAATATTGAAAAATTTAAATATTCCAGGACCATACCATGTAGAAAATTAAAATCCCTGCCTGCATCTCCATCTCTCAGAAATATTCCATCTTCCACACTTAACCACAGCAATAATTTAGTATATTTTACTCATGATTTTTCCTATGCATACACTACCAATTATGTGTGGGTACATCTACATTTTTCCCCAAAATTGAACTTAGGATATTTGCCACTTAAACTTGCTATTTTTTTAAAATAGTTTTATTTATTTATTTGACAGACAGAGATCACAAGTAGGCAGAGAGACAGGCAGAGAAAGAGGAGGAAGCAGGCTCTCTGCTGAGCAGAGAGCCCGATGCAGGGCTCTATCCCAGGACCCTAAGACCATGACCTGAGCCAAAGGCAGAGGCTTAACCCACTGAGCCACCCAGGCGCCCCTAAACTTGCTATTTTTAATATAACATTTCTTGGATAGCCTTCCATATTAGTACATAGAATTTTACCTAGTTCTTTTTAAAAATATATTTT
Organism: Mellivora capensis; assembly: GCA_004024625.1. NCBI lineage: Eukaryota > Metazoa > Chordata > Mammalia > Carnivora > Mustelidae > Mellivora > Mellivora capensis. The sequence continues at coordinate 32,236 of PISX010016866.1, read as the reverse complement.
TCTGGGTGCCTGGGGGGCTCAGTGGGTTAAGCCTCTGCCTTCGGCTCAGGTCATGATCTCAGGGTCCTGGGATGGAGCCCCGCACTGGATTCTCTGCTCAGCGGGGAGCCTGCTTCCCCCTCTCTCTCTGCCTGCTGCTCTGCCTACTTGTGATCTCTATTCAATAAATAAATAAAATCTTTAAAAAATAAAAATAAAAATATTTTTCCCTTTATTGTAATCATTTTTCTTTGTGTTTATTTACACACTACATGAATAAAATGTCAATGTAAAAATGGGATAGATGGGCACCAGTGGTGTGCTCTTACCCCCATCTATTCACACTTCCTTTCTCAGAGGTAACCATTGTTGTCTCTTGGCATATGTCCTACTTGCTCTTTATTCGTTTACACACACACACACTCACCCATGTGTGTTGGGCAGGTGGGTTTTCTTTCTCATAGTGGGATACGTGTCAGGAATTGCCAAATTTCAAAGGCTGAAAGAACACACAAGAAGGACTGCAATCTGACCATCATTCCAGGCCTTTTTTCCTCAAAGCCCTCCAACCTCACTTGTATTCTAGCCACTGCAAACATATCATTGGCAATGGGAGCCAAGCCACATTAAAGAAGAAGGTGCATCAATCAATCGATCAATCAGTAAGATCCCCGTGGGACAGCTGACTGCCCCTGCCCTGCCCCCACTCTTCTCTTGTGGCTTTCGCATTACAAAAGTGAGCTGAGCACAAACAGACGGAAGGGAGAAGAGAGTAAGGGCTGCTTGGGACCTTAAGTATCTGGGGCTTTAGGTTTAGATACAGCTCTCACTAGGACTCTAGACCACTTTGCCTCTCGTCGCCAGAGGGATGGAGTTTGAAGCATGTACGATCTTGGAAAATGTGCAACTGAGCAAGGTCTAATTATCACTGATTGGAAGAGAAACGTGCAGTAAGAGCCAACTGGGATTGAACTCAAAGGCGTTTTGAAAGTTTGCTTCAGTGAGTTAGAATTGCAGCCTTTTGCCCCAAATTTCTCCACAAAGATTCTATAGGCATTTTTTAAGCCCCAGAGCCCTTCACTAACGTTATTTGAGGCAATTTTATGTATCTCTAATTGTAGATTGTTTGCAAACTCTTGAGCAAGAAATGATCTCTAAATCCCCTCGTGTCTACTGATATTTCAAGGTAAGAGAATGCTCTGGAATCTTTCCCATTTTCCAAATGTAATATTTTCCAAAATAAATGTTGGAGTAACTGCAGGGTTGATACCATGTGAATATTTTAATTCACATAATAATATTCTGGAGTTTATGGAAGCTTGGCCTCTTTCCAGGAGGTCTTAAAGTCCAAAAGTTGGCTGTTTCTTCTCAGTGGGAGAAGAGGTGAAGGATGGGAATCAGGATTGGTAAATTGGAGAGGAGGTCACAGGCTGAATGGTGTTAAGTAGAGGAAAGTACAGTGTAATCTTCTATGGGAGGAAAGCCAGTTGCACAGAGGGGAAGGACTGGTTACCATTAAAGGCTTCAAAATTAGAGCCTTGGAGAAGAATTGAATGGGAAAGTTAACAACCCCTTGTTTCTATTCCTCTTTTAGACAATGGAGTTGTAATGAGATCCAGGTGCAGCACTGGGATATCGGAGATCCTCATCCTAGTCTGGTCAGAAACCCCCCAAACATTCAATGTTTGCGGTTCAAATGCCTCCTCTTCCAAGGAGCCTGTCCTGATGGCCACATTGCAGTCATCAGATGACATCACATTGTCAGGATGACCTGTTTCCTCATCCTTTTCCCCATAGCCTGTGAGTTTCTTGAGACCAGGATGTGAAAGGCACAAATAATTATGTGCTGAATATTGACTGAATGAGCCTCTCTGGCTGGAAATAATCCCTCCTCCTCTGGGCTCTCTTGGTACTTTACACTTACCTCACTGATGTATTTTTTTTTGTTTTCAGATTCTACCTTGTGCTCCCGTTTCTGTAGAATTTAGCTCCATTATCAGAGTCAGAATTTTTGTACAAGGAAAATGAGATAATGCATGTAAAGCATTTGTGCCACATCTGCTGAGTAAATGATAGCTATTATTACTTGTGTAATGAGATGGCTGGAGGAGCAGAAAATATATCTTATTTTTAAAAAATAAGCTTCAGAAAATCACTTTGAAATAGATCTTTGTTTTGTTTTGCAAGAGTCACTTTATTTGCCTTTCTCAATTACAAGAGACCTTTTACAACTACAAGAGACCTACTGCCTGGGAAGAATGCAGTAGTCTTATCTAAAAATATCCATTCTTTCTCATTCCTCTTGAATAGAAAGCTGGGGTTGGAGCTAGGTGGGAAAGTTGACGTTGAGTTGCACAACACCAGAGAGTTCCATTCATACTGTCATCTGCTGTGATGGATGTAAATATTCTTTGGAATAGGCTCCAAGGGATGCCTTTCCTTCTGAATACAATACAAATGGTGTCCCTGGAATTGTACAAGGAAGCAGCCCTAGGAAGAAAAGAAGAAAGGGTCTCTGTCCCTTTTTCTTTGAGGTTCAAGTCTATTGGACCAGAAATGGATCAGGTAGTGCTCACTGAGATCTGTGGGCAGGAAAGAAGATGAAGGTCCCCAGAGAGGTATTTGCCATAAGAAAGGACTGTCTTCAGACAGCTGGGCCCAACAGAGGTTTCTGAGTGGTGATGCCATTGAGATACAGGGACAGAATATGCTGAATGTGTACTAAGTGAGCCGCAGAGCTGGATCTTGAGGCCAAACCTTGTTGCCTCATGCAGCCAGGGCAAGATCTGGACCAGTAATAGCACTGCCTCAGCAGTGGACTATAAAGGAGCAACAAGGACCCAGTATGGCAGAAAGAAAACTAAGAGACCTTTGGATTGATCAGCTCCCCAGTTTTCTTTCAACTTGGTGGTTGGAAGTGGTAATGACCCTTTGGATTGAGGAAATGTTTTGAATTTGGGAATAATTCAGGGGCACGTGATATTGGACTTTCTGCTAATGAAGACATAGGAGGTAGAGCAGTTAACTGAAGAAATTAACGAGATGTGATTATATTTGGATTTTCAGATGGTAAAATATCTTCCTTTTTATCCTCATCAGTTAGCTTTATACACTCGAAGCATCTGCTACATGGGTGGTACATAATGGGTAACGCGTGAGACCAAGGGACCTCAGAAAAGTCCATTTTCCCAATAAAATTGAGAGTTCAGGTCTTCTAGATTGAATCTGGAGTGAACGCAGAGTTTCAGTGTGAAACAGACTCCCAGGCCAACTGGACAATGGACCTGAATCCCTACAGGGACACTGTAGTCAAAATATCTTTCTGGACTGCCTCCAGCAGAGGTGAATCTGGAATTCTCCCGCTCTCTGTATTTCACCTGTTGCCTTTTCTCAACGGTCCAAGAAGTTGCAGTTGGTGTCTCACTTGCACTTCAGGTGAATTCACTACTCTGTGTAGCACGTGCTCAGCACATACTAATTAATGATTGGCCATGTAGCTGGTCCTGAATCACCTGATTCCAGATATGAGATCACCGTGACAATTCAAGGAAGTCAGTTCCTTGTAATTTTGTTTCTGTGCCTGACTTTTACGATCAAAAACCTAAATCTATCATTCCACTTCTAATTTTATAACCAGATAAACAAAAGTATCCCCTGGCTTCACCTTCTCTTCTGGCCCCAGGATGGTAATCAAGATCCTAGGCTTTGGGTCAGTTCATGCTAGGTTTGAATCCTGTTTTTGCAACCTATTAGCTGGGTGATCTTCAGCAATTCACTTAACTTCTAAAGTATGTTTCTGGTGTATAAAAGAGGATTATAATTATACACAGTTCATACGATGAAATGAGAAATTTTATGTCAGGCACTGTGCCTGACACAAAATGAATGCTCAATAAATGTCACTATTTATTAGTATTTCCTTTATCACCAAATTCCTCTCTGCTTCCTTCTTCTCCTTTCTTCATGTTCACACATGAACCCACTCTAATCCGCTGCCCATGCTCCATACACCCTGGACATTGTGTTAAAGATCTTCAATAGTCTTCTCACTGCCAAGCCAATGAATACTTCTCACTGTTACTTCTGCTTTCTCTGGAGGATTTGACATCCCCAGATACTCTCTTTTTGGAATTTTCTCCCCCCTTGGTTTCCATGGCAATCCATTCTCCTGATTGTTCTGATGCATCTCAACACCTCCCAACCTTCTTAGCTGGCTTCTTCCTCTGCTGGTCAGCCCTTACCGGTTTCCATTCACAGATTTAATCCTTTACCTGTTTCCTTTTCACCTCACACACTCCTCCCTTGACTTCAACTGTGATCAATGACCTAATTACCCTTACTTACCTTTATATTCACACTTCTATCTGAATCTCCTGCATTTTTGATGTCTTACGTGATGCCTGGGTTTTTCTTGGGACCTCAACCTAGTGTATATAAAGTAGAATGTGTCCTCTACCACCCAAACCAGCTCCTTTTCCTGTAGTTCTTTTCCCGTTAGTGGTATTCCGACTCCCCAGTCATTCAAGCAAGCTGACTTCATCAGTGACTTCTCTTCTCTCACCCCACCCTACCCTAGTATCCAATCGTCCTAGCCATTCTACTCCTAGACAGCTCTCAAATCTATCCTTTCTTCCCCATCCTCACTGCCACAACTTTGATTCAGGCCATCATTACCTCTTGCCCAAATAGTGCAGTAGCATTCTAAATTTCAGCTGCCATTTTGTGTTTCTAAAATACAAATATCACCATGTCACTTACCTGCTAAAATCCTTTACAGACTTCACCCTCAAAACTGGACAGCCCAGAGTCAGGCTGCTAAACAAAAACAATAGGAGTAATTTCAAGGTCATTTCAAGAGTAATTTCAAGAGGAGTTTCAAGGTCATCTCAATGGCAAGCTGTACTCACTTCTAATATGTTTCCTTAAATAGAAAAGAAAGAAATGGAGCTGGAACCAGCACCTTGGAATTCATGTCAGCCTGGGACTGCCCACGGGAACTGGTCATGTGAATACCATTCACCACGTGTGTTGGGGAATAAAGGTTGAGAACTGCTGGACTGTGTTTCAATGATCACCAACTTCCAACTTCCTCTGCTTTGCTAGTCCATATGCTTGCTGAGTTCAGCGCTAGGGATAACAGGGGCCTGCCAGTGACTCATGATAAATAAATAGCACGCGAGACTAAAAACAGACACCAGAATGATGATTTAATAATCTTCAATGAGCAATGAAACTGTCAAATAGATTAAAATATCAGCATTATATTGAGGGATGCTTCTGCTCCTTATTATTAAGCTGCACAGGAAGCCTAATTGTAATCATAATGATTGCTTTGTGAGCCTGGTGAAGAAATTCTGTTACATCTTTCTCATCATGAGACTGCTGGTGGGACTGGAAATTCAGAATCTCCTGTATCTAGTTCCACTGTAGGAAGAGCCTTGTCATTAGACCTGGAAATAATTCAAAGTTTATCTCCAGCAAGGGAACTTCACCCCCTGGGGCAATACTGAGATGGGAAAAACTTACATTTGCTGCTCAGACTCTTATTCTATGCTTTGCAACTGAACAATCTCTCTCAGAGTTGTAATATTTTTCTGTCAGTCAAGTTACAATCAAGTTTGGGAACTTTCCTATCTGTAGGTGATTCTTCATTTCTGCTCTTATTGTCTTTAGGGTTTCAGTACCACATGGGTGGTTTATTTCACAGGTTTCCAACTATCTTGAACTTACTCTAGACCTTAAGTCCCAACAACAACCAGTACTGACAACCAGAATGGAGGAATGAATCCTTTGCGGAGGTGACCGAGGGTGTCACAGAAGTGACAAATGAGTTGATTCATAAAGGATGGGTAGGGGTTTTCCAAGCAGAGTGACCTGCATTTACAAAAAGACAAAGAGGCTAACAAAAGCATGCTATCTTCCGGGAGTACTTAGAAATTTGGTATGGCTGTTTTGATAGAGTAGGATGTGATAAGAGAGGGGACAGGTCACATAGGTCAGATTGGAGAGCCTTGTGTGTCATGATAGGTCATGCATATTCGACATGGCCATTATGGACTCCAGTGAAAAGTCTAATACCCACTCCTTCCCCAATATAAGAAAAAAGCATTTCTTTCCATTCTCTTTTACATAATGAGCAGGATAAGTGAGCATGTTCATGCTTAGGTAAGGTTTTTGGGAGGAAGGTTTTTGTTCTTCTACAGCAGAAGGAAGCTTACCACAGAATGAGCCCTGGGCATATGGCCTGGCCATAGGTGGCACTCAACAAATGCTAGTTGAATGAATTATTGGATGAATGAGTGGAAGAATGGATGGATGAATGGTGGGGAAATGACAGATGCCTTTATAATGAAGATAAGTAGTTTCCAAAGCTGCAGAGTTGCTAGTGCACACTTCAATACATACATGGAATGAGGGTGGAAGTGGCAGCAGCATCTAGTCCCTCTTTACCTCAGTGCTGCCTTGACTGTTTCTTCTGGGCTCCTGGCCCACAATGCTCAGCAGTGCCTGCCCCACCATGCCTCCGAGAACCCACATTCACATTGCCCTGAACTGACCACACAACCTGATTTCGTCTCACTTTGACCTCTGATTTCCAGACTTGCTACTTTCCTAAAAAAAAAAAAAAAAAAAAAAAAAAAAAAGGCTTCTATCCTTTCTCTCTTGGCCAGGAATGGCCCTTTATTACAAAAATCTATGTTACAAATCCTAAACTGTGTACAACTGCAAGGTCATGGCCATTTTGGTAGAGAATTGCTGCTAAACATTCACAATAATAAACAAAAAGTGTCCTACTTCTTTACCCCTTTTTTATTTGAGAGGATGTCAGTCCCTTTGTGCAAAAGGAATCAAGCCCCAGAGAAAAACCAGTTATTATTATTTTTTTTAACAAAGGACAGAAAGTAAACAATTCATTTTATTGAGCACCGATAGAGCAAGGCACTTTGCATCTTCCAAGCTATTTTGCTGGAGTGTGTATTCCAGGTATATGTTTACACTAAATTCCAGTTCAACGTGGATTCAAACAAAAAGAAAGATCAAATATTTGGAAAATCTTCTGCAGATTACTTTTGAGATTAGTAGACAAAGGTGACCGTCAGCAAGCTTATAGAAAAGGAAGTCTTTCTGAAGCAACTTTAGGGAATTGTGCAGAATCAGTCCACATTCAATTCTACTAAACACCTCAGGCATTTACTGAACACCTGCTGTATACAAGATGTCATCCTAGGCACTGGGGGCGTGGAGTACAAAGAGACATACGGGCAGGATTAAGGCACTCTATCGTTAATATTGTATTGGAGGAGAAACTAAAAGGCAGGCAGTGATAAGCTATGCATTAGCTCTTTCTTGGTATCAAGTGAGAGAAAAATCCCATTCAAATGGATTTAAACAAACAAAAATTATTATTCATGCAATGAAAAGGCAAGAGGTCTTGGGCTTAAATGAGGCTTGATCGAAGTACTTATTGAGACCCCCAATCTCTCCACCTTCTTGATCTGTTCTCCCAAGTGTAGGCTTCACTTGCAGAGTTTGTGTGAAGGAAAGATGACTTCTCACAGCGCCAGGTCTATGTTCACCAAATTTAAGTTTAACAGGAAATAGGACTTCTCTTCCAAAACAGAGTGATGTAAGTCTTGGATGTGAGTTGCAGTAGCTTGGATTTGTCTGCAAGTTTCTCCCTAATCTTTTCATGGTGGCCACAGGGATGTCATGTTCTAGTTGATGAAGACTATGTGACTTGCCCAGCCCTGGAGACAAGGATGGAGTCAGCACCTGCCAAAGCAAGTGGACCAAGGTTGAGAGAATGGATGAATCCTCTGAGGGGAAAAAAAAAATCAAGAGTTCTATTACCAGAAAAAGGAGAAATTATTAAAAAGAAAATACAACAGAGGAATAAACATAGTATGATGGGAGGTTGGGGTAGAGATATATTCTGACTTTAAGGGTCTATGGAATAGGACCAAGAAATGAAACAGAGTTCAAATTCCTTCCTATTCTGAGAATCCATGATTATGGAGATTGCCCTAAGACACAAACAGCTATTATAAATGTTGGCAATGTGATCTAGTACCTGAGTTCTTTCTGACTCTGATGTTAGACAAGTTGGGGAGTGAGACCCAGACCTGCTCCTCACAGGACATTGAATCGTAAAGCCTGTTTACATGTGTAATACAGGGTGATAAGAGTCCCTACCTCATAAGGCTTTACAAGGATTAAATACGATGTTTATTACAACATACACACGTTGAAACTAGGTCCCCAAATCTTGAGAGAGTATATCATTACTTCATCTTCCATTTCTTTTTCATCCCACTGAAGTTAGGTTTCCTCCTCGCCATACCAATTAAACTTCTCTTAGTAAGGCTATGAATGATCTCTTAATGGCTAAAGCCAGTGGATAATTCTCAGCCTTTATTTGATTTGCCTTCTGTATAAGATTAATCCTCTTGCTCAGTACTCCCTCCTTCTCGAAAGTCTTTCATCAATTTTCTTCCATTATTTATCACTCTTTTTTAAAAGATTTTATGTATTTACTTGAAAGAGAGAGTACACACCAGCAGGGGCAGAGACAGAGGGAGAGGGAGAAACAGATAGTCCACTGAAGAGGGAGGCCGATGAGGGGCTCAATCCCAGGACCTTGGGATCATGACTTGAGCCTAAGGCAGATGCTTAACCAACTGAGCCACCCAGGGGCCCCATTATTTTTCTTCATAAATTTTCTTTCCATCGCTATCATCTTTCCTCAGCTATACTCTTCTCTGGATCCTATTCCTCTGCCCATACCTTAGATTTTGGGTTTTTGGGGTTTTCTTTGTTCTTTTAGTAGGTAGAGATTATAACCATGACTAACGAGTGTCTTCTGAATAGCCTTTCTATGTTAGGGGAAATTCCCATATTTTAGTTGCAAATTTTCCAATGTAGTCATCCATCTCCTTTGCATTGAGGCTGCCGACACACAATCTTCATACATAAAATCAGTTCAAACCATATGAGACTTCACAAGAAACATGGTATCCTTAATTATTACTCTCCAGTTTCCCCAACTACTCAAGCACTAAGCAACTATGAACCTGCCTTCTATTGCTATAGACATTTCATATAAATGGAATCACAAAATACGTGAACTTATTTCACTGAGCATGTTTTCAAGTTTTATCTGTGTTGTAGCCTGTATCATACTTGATTGCTTTGTATAACCAAAGAATATTCCATTGTATAAATGTACCGTATTTTGTTTATCCATCTGTCAGTTGACGGACATTTGGGTTATGGCAATTTCTATTATTTTTCTATTATTATTACTTCTGTTTTGTTTAGAGGTAAGGAAACTGAGTATCAGGGAAGTAACCTATCTGCTAGAATGGGACAGAACTGAGATGACAAAAACCCAGGTGTATCTGATGCTTTAATTCCTACTCTTAACCACAACACCCCTGCCACTGACCATGCTATACAGCGCTGTAGAGGCCACATAAGAGTAGATGGAGCAAGGCCACTACAATTCTCATTAGAAATCTTTTTAGGAACATGACTGAAATTCCATCCTGAAAAGCAAGTAGGTACAACTATCCAAGAAATTTTTGAAAATAAGCAATTTTTTAGTTTTTTTACATTTATTTTTATTTTTTAAAAGGTTTTATTTATTTATTTGACAGAGATCACAAGTAGTCAGAGAGGGAAGCAGAGAGAGAGAGGAGGAAGCAGGTTCCCTGCCAAGCAGAGAGCCCGATACAGGGCTCGATCCAAGGACCGTGGATCATGACCTGAGCCGAAGGCAGAGCTTACCCCACTAAGCCACCCACGTGCCCCAATAATTTTTTTTTTTAAATAGGAAAAGAGACCTTAGTTCTAACGGATTCTAAAACTATATAAATCTACAATAATTAAATATTAATAAACAGCACTTTCACAGCACTTACTATAAGCCTCTAAGAACAGTTCCAAGTGCTTTACATATATTATTACCTAATAATAATTGATCCCAGGACCTGGATCCTTTTTTTTTTTTTTTGTTAAGTAGGCTCCATGCCCAGCATGGAGCCCCACATGGAGCTTGAACTTGCAACCCCAAGATCAAGAACTGAGTTGAAATCAAGAGTCAGATGCTTCACTGACTGAGCCACCCAGGCACCCCAGTATATTACATATTATATAATGTAATCATCATAACAACTGTTTGAGTTACATGTACATTAGTGTCCCCATTTTGCACATGAGAAAATTGAGGTGCTGTGAGTAACTTGCCCCACATTGGAGAGCTGGTGGGTGATAGAGCTGGTATTTGAGCTTAGGAAGTCCCACTCTAGATTTTGGGGTCTTAATCACTACCCTCCTGAGCCAAACAAACAAACATAATCAAAGCAAACAAAGAAAAGAATGGTTATCAAATATCTGGGAGGAAGGCTATTTAAGTGTCAAAGTCACAACACGAAGTTAAAAAGCACCACATTAAAGCACAAAAAATGTTATTCTGTATCCTAAACAAACCATAATGAAATGGAAAACAACAAATGAAAAGACGGTATTTATAGTACATAAGGAAGATAAGGGTGAATGCACATAAAAATTAACAAGAAAAATATTAACCAAATGGAGAGGGGGAACAAGGATATAAATAGACAACAATGTCCAAGAAAAAAATACTTATTTGAGAAAAAATATTTAACCTCATTAACAATGGAAGAAACGCAAGTTATACCTATGATGATTTTTTTTCCTATCGAGTAAGAGAACGATGCAATATTGAAGGAGACCATCTAGTTTTGTACGGTGAAATATACTGGCATTCTCTAACATGTTGATACAAGCATAAGCTGGTAGAGCCTTTCTATCAAACTGTCTTGTGATACAAGCTAAGAACTTAAATATTCCTAACATTTGATCTTTCCTGGGAATCCAGCCTAAGGAAAGAATTAAACATATAGAAAAGACTTTATGCTCAATGGCATTCAAGACAATTCAGATGAAAAGTATCCATATAAAATACCTAACAATGAGGAAACAGTGAAACAAATGAACCAATTATACATATTACCCTGCTGTGAAAACTTTATTTATCCAAGAATATAAAAAATTGGGGAAATATTCCTGTTGTATTTTTAAATTAAAAAAAAAAGCCAGGATATAAATGTATATTTATTACAAAATGTATATAATCACAACTATTGAAGGAATAAGCTAGTGAAAGACTTTAAGCAAGACCCATCAAATACATGAAATCGTTAAGGAATTTTATTCTTTCCACTTTTTGGGGTTTTTTGGCCAAATTTTCTATAATGAGCACTGATTCGCTTTATAATGGGAAGAAATATAAATAACCCTTGCTTTTAAAAAACAGCTAATGGGTTGTGCTGTGTGTTGAGCTGAGTGAGTGCTCCCAATTACGCAGGCCTCTCGCACACAGCTATCTGACCCAGGGGAATGGTGTGCGCAGATCTCTTTGAAGAGCCCGCTCTAGAGATAATCCTGCTCTGACCTGCAGGCCTGCTGATTTGCTAGCAAGGCCAGATAAGGAATTTTAAACAGAAGGAAACTACAGAGCCACTGGCTATTCTGCATCAGGAGAGCCCAATCAGTCCCCCAGTCCCTTTTTTTTTTTTTTTTTTTGTTTGTTTCCTCTGGTCACTGGCCCTGAAAGAAGGCAAGATTACACTGTAGTTTCGCCCTCTGTGCAGGACTCCAGGCTCCACCACTTAAAGAGCTGAGGTGTGCCGGTCTGGCAGCCGAGGAATGCCTGGCTGGAAAGACAGAGGAAAATGACACCCTGTGGAGAAGGATGCAGATAAAATCTCCAAACAAAGATACTTGTTCTGGTTAACAGTTTCTACAGTCTGAGGAGCAAATAGAAACTGCCAGGAAGGAGGGAATGACATGTGGGTAGGAGTTTCTTGGCCTGGCCAGGGGAAGGCTGAGGAGCCCGATGAATTCTTCCTCCTGTTCTTCATTCTTTACTTTGCCAGTTATTAACTGAGGACGTAGGATAAGCCGGATGTAGCCCCTCATGGGTTTTGCTTCTAGACTCATACAAGAGACAAGGAGGCGGACGGTTGGGTCCAGTGCACAGAAGGCTATGGCTGTGGTATCAGGTTTGTCTTCAACTAATGGAGGAAGGCTTTCTGGAGAAAGGTGACTCCAAAGTCAGTCCTCAGAAGAGGAGTTAGCTTGATGAGGGTGAAGGGGTTGGACGAGAAGAAGGGTCTTCCTGGCCAAGAAAATGGCTGATTCCTGCAAGCAAGAGAGGTGGAGAACTTTTGAAGAAGCCTAAGACTTCTGGAATGGAAGATGGGAAGAAGGGATGTGGTGGTTCCCAGTTCCCCTTAGATCGAGTTGTGGAGAAAGGTGAGAGGAAAATGAAGAAACATGGATTTGTGAAAGCCTTTCTTTTCTTCATCTCAAAGCTTTGTCCTTTTCCTTTGTCCCAGAGTATGCTGTTCTCAGCTCTCCTACTCTTCATGCTGTTGCTTACAGGCAGAGGAAATGAAGGGACAGAGGCAGCCCAAGTTTGAAGCCTGACCTCAACATAGATTCTGTGGCCACCACAAACAGATGACATTGACTGGCCAGGCCAAAGGTGACTCCCACTGCCCTTAAACATCACAACTGCAACCACTGTCAGTTCCAAGGGCCAAGGGTGGGGGCAGGGATGTCATGCCATCATCATTCTGTATGTGTTTACCGCACAGTGGGTATCCACTGATGTAATTAACAGCCTCACCGGGGACATAATATATGCAAACATGAATGGCATATATTTACTTGGTGTGAGACATTATGGAGGGGGGTTACAACAAACAAATGTATTGAGTCCTCATTACCTGTTGGGTGCTATATCAAGTGCTGGGGAGAAAAGATGATAAAAACCTACCTAAAGTACATCAGGGTCTACCAGCCTGTGAATACACGTAGTGGAAAGAAAACAAGATAGGAAATGAATATTAAAATACAATTCAAGGGACACCTAGATGGCTCAGTCGGTTAATCATCTATCTTCGGCTCAGGTCATGATCCCAGGGTCCTGGGATTGAATCTCACGTTGGGCTCCTGGCTCAGTGGTGGGGAGGGGCTTCTTCTCCCTCTCCCTGTGCCTGCCACTCACTCTGCTTGTGATTGCTCTCTCTCTCTCTCTCTGTCAAATAAATAAAATCTTTGAAAAAAAATACAATTTAAAATAAATGCTTAATTATCTTCCAAACCTATTAAGATAGATCCATTGGCCCTCTGCCCTTTTGTACAACTCATTGAAGAACTAAATTGAATAACAGGTGGATATCCCACAGCTCCTTCACAGATGAGAAAACTCACAAAAATGGGATATGATCAGAAAACCATGAAGTCAGAGAGCCCTGAGTTTGAACTTGGGACCGTACTCATTCAACTTGGGTCCTTGGGCAGTTTACTTCCCTTTCTGATCTTCAATCACCTCACCTAAAACAGGTAACAGTGGCTGTGTATGGCAGATAATTGTAGTGGCCTACCCAGTGACAGTGTCCTCTTTGTGTCGCTCTTGAGGCTCTCCCAGTTTTGTTTTCAGAAGAGAAGTACCTAACCTAGGTGATGGCTCATGAGTCGCTTACAGCAGAAACTGGTAAATGTTTCTGCAAAAGGGCAGATAGTAAATAATTAGACTTTGCAGACCCTTGACTCTTTGCCACTGACTGCCGCTGTGGCATGAAAACAGCCAGAGACAATATATAAGTGAACGCATTTGGTTGTGTTGAGGCCAAACTTTATTTACAAAAACAGGCCATAGTCCAGATTTTGTTGGTGTTTGCCCATCCCCAATCTAAGGGCACCCTGACAATTCTAGTCCTGATTTTCTCCAGCTCCTCTGCAACTAAAGGTATCCACGTGATCCAGTTATGGTCAATGATACCTAACTAGAAGCCTCATGAGCAGGTTTCTAGGAATGTTCCTGCTTTCCTGCTAAAGTGGAGACTAACATGGCCGGCCCTGTACTTCCCTCTTAATTATACCTTGAATGTGGATGTAGTGTCTGGAGCTGATGCAGCCATCTTGCCATTAAGAGATGAGAAGCATAAGACTAAATGTCAACTTGCTAAGGTTAATGCAGAAAAAGGAACTCACTGTGATCACTAGGTGTCATCACTGAGAAGCTGAGTCAATGCCAGGATCACCTACTGCACTACTAAACCCGTAATTTTTTAAGTCATTGTGGTTAGATTTCCTGCGTTTCTCAGTAAAATCTATTTTTAAGTAATTTCAATATGTCACAGGCTTACTCTGAATATGAGATGGGCTTAATATACAAATCACATAGTAGATGCTCAAAAAAATGATGGTTCTCTTCACAGTTCATTTCCCAAAGAATGGATGGATATCATTCCCTCTGTGTTTGGTACTGTTAACAGTTTGCACAAGGTCCTTTTAAGAATAAGTCACTTAGGATGGACTATTTTTTCAGAGCCATTTCTGGTTTTACTCTAATTTTAATCTTCCAAGGCCTCAGAGAGACTAGGAAAGGTTAGGACTAGAAAAAATATCTAGTTTAGCAGGAGACTGAGCATGAGAAGATCCCAAGCAACTGTTAAACAAATTGGAGAAACAATCCTTCCCTAGTAACTATTAACGAAAGGATCCTCCCTCATCCTTATACCCAGCAGCACGCCTGCTTGCCTGCCCGCCCCTGACTTCAGATGTGAAGCTAGGAAGCGTGTAGGGTGCCCGCAGTCATGTGTGGCTCACAGGAGACCTTCCATGATGCTATTCGATGTTCCCTTCCTCTCTTCACCAGGCCTGGCACCCTCACAGTCTTAGTTTATTAAAGAATCAGGCTCAGTATGCAAGGGAGCCCCATGAAGAAGACACCTGAAGCCCAAAGGAGGAGGACAGGTCAGAGAATGATTATTCCAAGGACTGGGAGCAAGAAGAAACAGGGGTTTAGAAATGTTAAGGATCAAGCAGTCTAGAAACAAGTTTCTGAGAATCAAGTGTCTGGGATCTCATTCTCTTTAAACAGTGCTCTGTGTGTGTGTGTGTGTGAGAGAGAGAGAGAGCGAGAGCGAGAGCGTGTGTGTATCTCAGCGGAAAGTACCCAGGCAGAGATCAGCATCCCAGAGATGTTTGCGGAGAGCGGGTGGCTGGATGGGCGGCTGCCTGCAGACAGGACTGGCCAGGTGGGCGGTGCGCCGCAGAGGCCTGGCTGTTGCCTGTTCTGGCTCTGCTTTCTGAGAACTTTTCAAACTCTTGGTCGCAACTACTCAATTCTTCCGTTATAGAGCGGAAGCAGCCACAGACGATATGTAAAGGAACTCCTACAGATGTGTCCCCATAAGACCTTACTTACAGAATCAGGCGACAGTCTGGATTTGGCTCATGGGTCACAGTTTGCCTGCCCCTACTGTCCTCTCCGGCCGTATCTGGGACAGCGCCTCCTGAGACCGCAGCTGCCGCATCACCAGCCGCCTGAACGTGGAGACGGTGGGTGCCAGACAAAGGAACCTGGTACCTTGGCAGAAGCCTCTACCCCTGATACACCTGGAACCCGTCTTCACTCTGTGTTTCCTATCTTGTGAGACAGATGATTTCTTTTTTATTCTGTCCACTTGAGAGGGTTTTCTCTGGTGGCCAAGAGCATCCTAGCGACCAGACTTCCCTAGACGGAATGCTCCCTCATGCCTGTTTCCCTCACTAGCTCATGGTGGAATAAGAAATGTACTGAGAGCTGAAAGCAGTAGGAGAAAGAAGGAAAAAATAAACGCCTCCTTACTGAAGACTTATCTAAACAAAAACCCACCTTATTTTGGGAGATTTTAAAATCCTTTAGGATTGCTACACTGCCAAACTCTCTGAACTGTCACCTCTCTGTTCCAGGAGTGTCCAGAGAGCTTTGGAGACGATCGGGATATGGCTCCTGCCCTTGTTTCGTGGGCTAACTTCACTGAACTGCTCATTTATACCATCCTTCATCTGTCTCTTTCTTCCTTACGTATGATTTTACCTCCACCAATTTAGAGAGATGCTCTTTCATGGTAGAGAACTTTGTGTAGCTCTGACAAAACTGGGTACCTAAGAGTATGCAACATATGCATCAACTGAATTTTTGAAGGGGTAGATTCATGAATATATTACAGAAATAAGAACCACTGGTAGTCATTTTAAGCAGTCCCAATCTGATTTAAGCTACCTATTGCAAAAAAAAAAGGAAAAGAAAGAAAGAAAGAAAGAAAGAAGGAAAGAAAGAAAGAAGGAAATCGTACTGAGTCTATCCGGGAAACGTTTTGAAATTCAGCTAATTTTGAACTCTTGCTTCATTTTTTCTCTCAGGGGAATATTTTCCCTGCAATGAAACTTGTACAGTATGAACTTGTCCCGCAGGAACTGTCTTCTAGCCTTTGGTTGTTCCAATCAGCATATCACCATAGGCCTGGATTTACCCCTCTTTTTCTGAAATTAACAAGACATTTATTGTTATGCACGAGTATCAAAAATTGGTCAGTAACTTTGGAGCAGTTTTCAAACACAGCTGAGAAAATACAGAAAACTAGTAGGTAAGGATAAATTAGATTATTATGGGAAACAAAAAAGAAAAGAACAGTCTAGTTTAGACTTGCCTTTCTTACAGCCTCTATGCAATGAAATGTGGTAATTTGATCCCACTTGATTTTTTGCACTGGTATAGCCCCAAATTGCCTTTTGTATGAATTATGTTATAAGAAATGTGTAATTTTATTAGAGAGAGTGCTTAAAGTTGGTCTTAAAAAAACAACCATAGGGATCTTTTTTAAAATTGAGATTCCTATAGACTTTTTAAAGTTACATATTTTTAAAAAGTTACATATTTACTTTCCCGACTGTGTAAATAACACATAACATGCTTATGCTCAGAATCCAAACATAAGGGGCGCCTGGGTGGCTGAGTGGGTTAAAGCCTCTGTCTTCAGCTCAGGTCATGATCCCAGGGTCCTGGGATCGAGCCCCACATTGGGCTCTCTGCTCAGCAGGGAGCCTGCTTCCTCCTCTCTCTCTGCCTGCCTCTCTGCCTACTTGTGATCTCTGTCTGTCAAAAAAAAAAAAAATCTTAAAAAAAAAAATCCAAACATAACCAGTCTTCCTCTCTCTTCTCTCTCTCTTTTATTCTCTCTCTCTCACACACACACATGCACACACACGCATACACATACAGAAAACATAGATCTATTTTAAGGTCTACGGTTAAGATTACATTGTTTACCATAAACTTTCTCCCAAACCACTAAGAATTTTTTATTAAGATTTGTAGATGATCTGGGGCACCTGGGTGGCTCAGTGAGTTAAGCCTCTGTCTTTGGCTCAGATCATGATCCCAGGGTACTGGGATCGAGCCTCGAATCCGGCTCTCTGCTCAGCAGGGAGCCTGCTTCCCCCCTCTCTCCGCCTGCCTCTCTGCCTACTTGTGATCTCTGTCAAATAAATAAATAAAATCTTTAAAAAAAAGATTTGTAGATAATCTTTCATCTTATTTTTCAGTACATTATATCCTCCCCCTCCATTTTAGTTTAGAGATAAGACATTCATTTAAAATAAATTTTAAATAAAAATTATTCACAATCTTATCATTTTAGTACAACTATTCTTTTTCCCTACACTTTCCCTTTCAGAGCTGAAGCTATTCTGTATTCTATTACATAGAAAATACCTCCGAATTTGACCATGGAACCCCTTCTTCAGAAACTATTTTATGGCAGTGGTTCTCAAAGTGTGTGCCCTGGACCAACAGCAGTATCATTTGGGAATGCTGTTGGAAAAGCAAATTCTCAGGCTCCACCCCAGACCTACTAAATCAGAAACTGGGAGGTAGTGGTTGGTGGGGCAGGGGAAGGAAGAGGGCAATCTGTGTTTTTTACAAGCTATCTAGGCAATTCTGATGCTCACTAAAGTCTGAGAACCACTGTCCTATGGGATTAACAATCTGCATGCAGAACACCCTTTGGGAAACAATTTGTAAAACTGCATTTCTGACCAGTCCCTATACTTCCTGGACGGAAGATACAAATTGCTGGCTGCCTCTGTTCCCTCAAGGGTAAAACAGGGATATTCGCTGCCTCCCAGGATAAGGATTGAGCAGGATAATTAGTAAGAGTGTTTTGTTAACTAGGTGGTAAATTGATCTATAGATATTAGTTATCGTTATGGTGACCTTGAATTTCAGCTGAAGGATTTATATTACTGAGCTCTGGGGAAAGCCAAATGGAATGTGGACACAGATGGTTCTTAACTTTCACATAGTCAAGTTTTCTACAACTCGATTTTCACACATTATCCATGCCATCCCTAAAATGCCTTTCCCACACTGAATCGGGAGTTTCCTACACTTGCAGTGTAATGAGCAATTTGAGGTATCCCATGGCCTGCACCACCTGCCAACCCACAGCTCTGCTTTTGACCAGAGCACATCTTTTCCTATTTCACAGTTTTGGTGCATATTTTGTTGCATCTAGCCATTATGATTTACAAAGAAAATAGGAGGAAAATGGTAAGCGACACAGTGCTCGGCCACGTTTGGCTTCTCTTACGTTTCTCTGGCAGTTTTAGGCTATGGTTGTTTGGGGTTTTTTGTTTGATGCATGGGATAACGTCTCAAATAAATATCTCCTCCTGACACAAATTCCTATTTCTTTCAAGTTCTCCTCTGCTCCTGGAGTTATTTCTGCTTCCTCTGGTCATTTGTTCTTCTTGCTCCTTCTTTGTCTTGAGGTCTGGTGATCCCCAGATGCCTGGGAATCCCTCATTGTCTGTTCATATTTTTATGATTTGGGGTCCTGGCATGGGCTCCCTCTGCAGCTGCTGGGGCTCATTTCCCTCCATGAGCTCTCCCCGAAAAGGCAGGGGGGCTGTGATCTTCTTTAAAGTGGGTAGGGCCTTGACAGAGAGACTCCACCTCAGGGACTGGGCTGGGACACGGGGAAGACAGGCTGAAGAAACCTTACCCTCTCTGCTCTCACCTCCTGCCAGGTGCTGTTGAACTTCAGTGAAGTTTCCACCTCAGGAAGGATGACTTAGGTAGTTTAGTCTTCTGAGTCCATTTGGGGATTTTTTTTTAAAAGATTATTAATTTATTTATTTGACAGACAGAGATCACAAGTAGGCAGAGAGGCAGGCAGAGAGAGGAAGGGAAGCAGGCTCCCTGCTGAGCAGAGAGCCCGATGCAGGGCTCGATCCCAGGACCCTGGGACCATGACCTGAGCTGAAGGCAGAGGCTTTAACCCACTGAGCCACCCAGGCGCCCCTCATTTTGGGATTTTTATCTCTCTTAGCCCTCTATTTCCACCCCCCTCTAGCCCCGTCGCTACCACCCCCTGTCACTATCCCTCTCCAGATAGGAAATTCACACTATTTGGAGGAATATTCTCTTAGGGGTTTTATCCCAGGGTCTAAGGCTGCTGCTGCTCCTAGCAGTGGTGGTGCTGATGGTGGGGTCAGAGACGTGACTGGCTTTGCTACTCTGAATGCTGGTCTGTAATTAATTATATTGTCATTAATGATCCCGATAATTAATTATCTCAGAGCCCCCTACTACTCTTGACTTGTCACCCTGACTCTGAGCTGGGAGTTTCTTTTCATCTTGTATCTTTCTTTCTGATCCAGTCTATTTTTATAGATTTCTCTAGAATGGTAGTTCTCGATTATAGTGCCTGAGTCGGCAGCATCAGCAAAACCTGGGAACTTGCTAGAAATGTAAATTGTTTAGCCATAAGACCACTGATGAGCATTTGGCTGTTTCTAGATTTTTGACTATTACAAATAAAGCTGCTGTGAATGTTGTTGTACAGATGTTCCTGTGGATGTACTTTTTCATTTCTATTGGGTAAATATCTAGAAGTAGAATTGTAGGACAAATCCAGTCTGATGCAATCCAAAAATTCTTCATAGCTGTGATCCACTAATGGTACAGTGTTGTGGATTTCTTTTATGATTGGCAGATAAAATGCACTGAGTCCAAAATATTTCATTTAGGGCATACTTCTACTAAAAAAATATTCTTTGTTTACTTGAAATCCATATTTAACTGGATGTCCTGTATTGATTTTTTTGTTGCTGTTGTTAAATATGCTCACCCTAATTCCTTTTTACTATCATGTGTGTTATTTTAAGAGCTTTGGAAGGTAGGAGAAGCAAGATTTACTTGTATGATCATTCCACCATCTTAATCCAAGATAGAAACTTGGCAGAAAACTGATAGGCTCATAATCCATTTATTAGTCTGTTCATTCCAGTGCAAAAATCTGTGTCCAAGCCAGGGAAAATTTACCGTCAGAAAGTCCTCCTTCCTAACATGAAATCAATATCTTATGTCTGCAAAATGTCATTTCAAATAGGCTAGGAGCAGAATTTGAGGTAAAATATTATGTTAGATAAGAAATTCTATTGCCTGTATTTAATGTTTAAATTGTGCTTTGAACATTTTTAATAATCATATATATTGTATTAACATTCAGGTTTCTATTTTCAATCCAAGATTAAAACATTTATAACATCTACTGGGGACTTTATCTACTTTTTTTTTTTTGAGCTCTTGAGGATAAAATTCCCCACATAACATGTAAGGCTATTGCTTGATTTTCACATATTAAACTTTTCATGTACGTTTTCAGAAACTCCTTAAACACAAAAATAGACCTGTGTCCAAAAAAAATGTAAAGGGCAGGAAAAAAATTTGATGTAACCATTAGACCCTGGAGCTAGAAAAAGAAATATCTAGGTGTTTTATGAGCTTTCTAGCAAGCTTAACCAATATTGTCTCCCTACCATTTTCTTTTTGTTTTACCAGATAAAGCGTGCTGGTGTTGTTCGTTCTCCCTTAGCAGTTATGGATATTATGAGATTATTATACATCCTGCCTATGAATATTTTGGACTCGAGTTTCTTTGTCCTGTAATTTTTAAAATATGGGCTCCTTCTACCCCACTGCTGTGGTACAATCTCTTGTGGTGAGTTGGAGGAAGAGACACCACCCTGGCTTTGAGGCTTCTGGCAGAACATGAGTCTTGTGTGGTTGTGGTTAGCACTAGTTTATTGCTGAGAAATCATGTCCAAGGCCGATCCCCAATTTGGGTTTTTCCTATGCATTAAATACTGTTAGTGGTTTTAGTCCATTCATTGTTCCCATTTGAATAAAATAAAAACTCCTTGTCCAACAGGATTTCTGGGGATGGTGGGGAAAGCTTTAGGTCCCATAAAGGCAGAGTTGCTCTTTGTAGATTGGATTTACTTCCGTTTTACTCAGCCATTCTCTGGAGAGGCAAGAGAAATTCTGTCTCTAAATGTTCTACATGGTTTTCATATCTGGTAGAAACATTAATAATCAGAATTTACCATATACCAGGTTAAGTACTAGTGTAAAAATTTAGCATGTAAGTCTTGCTTGGTAAGAGTCATAATCATAACCAGTATCATTTATTGAGTCCCATCTAGAAGCCAGGTGTTTCACCTACATTATTCTTTCTCTACAACGACTTTCTGAGAGAGGTGCTTAGAGATCAGGAAATCAAGGCGCTGACAGTTAAGAAGTATGTCCAAGATTATACAGGTGCCAAAACACAGAACTGGGATTTAAATGCAGACTCTTGGGCCTTTTTCCTATAATGCAGTTGAATCCATTTTTATATCTAACTTGGTTATACTTGCACTTGGTTACTTATTACTTTATTTCACTTTGACAAGAACTTCCGTGGGAAGAAAAGCAGACAGCCTTATCTCCATCTTAAAAGTAAGAAAAATGAGACACAGGAAGGTCAATGCCTTGCCCAACTTCACACATGAATGGCAGAGTTGGTCCAGAGTCCCCATTTCTGGCCATCAGCGCAATACCTTTTCTGCTGTTCACCCGCCCGATGACTGGGTGAGTTCATGTTAAGACAGCACAGTTTTAAATCCCTGCACTCAGAGCAAACCTTAAGACCTTGAATTGCAAGTTCCCACATACGCACTGTTTATACCTAGTCTAATCGCGGTAAGGAAATAGGCAGTTGTTTAAATATCCAAGAACCCAAAGCGCCTTAGTTTGTGCCAGAAAACATTGATCTTCAAAGATAGAGTCCTCAACCGCTTTGCATTCCAAACCAACCAAACCAAACTTCCCAATAAAAATGATCCTCCAGAGCAAGTTCCAAAGTAAGCTCCAGGCCCAGATCCCAGGCCATGGGTTCTACAGGAGGGCGCCACCCACAACCCACCGGAAATTTGGCACATTGTTTGGACAACCCATCTCTAGGGAGCTGCCTTTGATGGCAAAGCCAGATGGGCTTCTCTGGGCACCAGCTGACCTCCTCCTGCTCACCTTCACAGGGCTCTCCTCTTTGGTGGCCCTTCCCCTCCAGCTCTAGTGCCCTGCATGAACGCTGTTCTTCGCCAAGAAGATACATTGACTAAAATGATCAGATAACTATGCCGAACATTTTTCTTGGCCAATCAATGCTGTGTCACTTCAGGTCTCTGGAAAATTTCCTCCAACTACTTGACAGACCTATCTACTTACAGAGTTCTTAAAACCTAGATGCAGGTTGAGCCCAGATTCTAATTACAAATCTCCCTTGGCTCACACTTGGGATATGTTCTGTCTTCCATCTCCAGCTGGCCCACTGTCATGCCCTTTCCTCTGGAACGAAGACTTCCCCACATTCATCTCCACATTCCTCACACTTACACTAGTGGAATTTATAGCTTGCTAACTCAGCCTTGCCCCAAAGAGCAAGCAAGAGGGAATTTGGTTCAGGGCTTGCCTGCTAGGCGGAAAATAGTCAAAGTTCCAATTTTTGAACTTTTTGGCCAAATTTTCCCTCCTTTGCCCTCTTTCCCCACTTGAAAGACTTTCCTTCTAGAGGTCTCTGCTTAACGTTTTCAGTATCCAGCACTTGACTTGAACACTGCCTGGTTAAGGTTCAGGGGGAATAAAAAGGCCTACAGAAAGTTTGTAGAATCAGACCCTTTTCCTGCTCCAAGCTATGCCTCAGCAGTCCAGTAGGAGGTGTTCTTGAAAGACACATGGACTTGCAGGCCACCTTGGTGTCCTTAGGTAAATCACTGCCTATGAAATGATCTGTGAAATGGGGTAAATTTCTACCCCGCTGCACTGAACAGTAGCATGGATGGCCCTACAAGCTCCCATAATTTCTCAGAGTTCTCGAAAGCAACTCAAACAAAGAGAAAACCTCATCGAGTCAGGGTCCCCGCAGCCATTTCCTGTTTTATGGAAAGCAGATACTTGGACTCATTTACTCATTATTCAACAAACATTCTTTGTGCCCTGGCTCAGGGCCAAGTATGAGTTATGCTGAAGGTACACCAGGGAAACACCAAATAACAATAATCCTTGCCATCAAAGAGGCCCAGAGCCTCAGGAAGGACTCATGCCCCAAGCCCCATCTCTACTTCAGATGACTTGACCCCTCCTGACCTACTGACCCACTACTGAGGGCTGGGAAAGAACCGCCCCTCTCTTGTCATTTAATCCCCCACCCCTTTGGCATGGGGGGGGGGGTGGTGAAATAGAGACTGATCAGGTACAAGTTCCCCTTCCCTCCTTGTGTTCATCGTTTCTTAGCCTCTAGTCATCTCAGTTACGTTGTCCATAAAATAGTAGGTACTATTTCCGTCTACTTTGTAGGGTTGTTACGATGACTAAGAACCACGTATACAAGTAAAGTGCCTGGCACAGAGCAATTGCTCAAAAAACAATGGCAGCTATTTCAATAAGAAATGGAAAGAGGATGGGGTGCCTGGGTGGCTCAGTGGGTTAAAGCCTCTGCTTTCGGCTCAGGTCATGATCCCAGGGTCCTGGGATCGAGCCCCGCATCGGGCTCTCTGCTCCTCAGAGAGCCTGCTTCCTCCTCTCTCTCCCTGCCTGCCTCTCTTGCCTACTTGTAATCTCTGTCTGTCAAATAAATAAATAAAATCTTAAAAAAAAAAGAAAGAAAGAAATGGAAAGAGGTACAATAATTGTCCCATAGGCTGTAGCTATTAATATGGTAGTTCTTTGTCCTCAATGCAAAGCTCCAAGGCTGATCCATCAAGGTGAGGATCAATGGATGGTGGTGGAGGATGAGTTTTCCTTGGCTCCCTTCTCCGCCTGCTTCATACAAACTCTGTTTGTACAAGCCTGTCTACTCTGTCCTCAGGAGCTCAGGGTGTCTCAGTGCCTCCAGCAGGCCGAGTCCTACCTGCAGAAGCTTTCTCTGCAGCCAAGGGTCAAGCCGTTGGCAAAGTCAAGGCAGCCAGCTGCCGTGAAGTGATACTTCTGAAGGAAATCCTGGATCGGTCCTGCAAGGGAGCTGTAAACTGCAGCCTGGATTAACCCAGGCTGTTCATCAGTGTGTTTCAGCTGCTCATCCTCTCAGCTGGGCTGGGCAGCTGGGCAAGGACTCCAGGACTGCTGCTCCCAGTGCCCGGAAAGGCCAGAGGGAACAGTGGGGATTCCTGATCCCGACAAGCTCTCTTTCCCAGAAAAGGAATTAAGCGTGCCCTGACAAAGTTCCCTCTTCCATCATTCTTTCCTGGGAGTGAAGTGGGTGAGAAAAGAGACCTGAATCAGCCATTCCTTCCTCCCTTAAAAATCCCTTCAAATTTTTCCCTGCTGCCTTCACACTTTGCATCTGAATAAGCCATCCACCGCTCTACTGCAGTCGGATGGGTCTGTGTTCTTGGTAAAATGAGGCAAATAATGCCAACGGTGGTGGGTTGCAGTGAGAAGTAAATGAGAGATCACACGTGAAAGCACTTACCCAACTCTCTGGTCCGTGATAAGGACAGAATGCATGCTAGCGTTGCCTTTTTCTGAGTAATTGTGTAAGGCGGTGTTGCGCCGGGTGAGGAAAACAAGCCCATGCGTCTGTCAGAGCTCTCTCGTAGAGGTGACCGAAACCTGACTCAAAGTCCATTAGAAGAAAAATAAAAGGAATTCACTGGTTGATGGAATTCATAGGTATGGCTAGACCTAGAGGCTCAAAGAAGGTTTTCAAGGCTCTTTTTCACTATTTGTTAGCTGGCTCTAATTCTCTTTGCTGTTGGCCTCATTCTCTCCTGTCACAAACAGTTTCTCTCCATGTGGGAAGGAAGACAGCCATGGAAATCATGATCCAAAAGGAAGAGGCACACGTTCTCTCCCAGTGTCCACCTTTTGAAACTCATGGCACGACTCTGGCCTTTTGCGGGTCATGTGCCCCTTCCTTGGACCAGGAGTCAACAAACTATGACACATGGGCCAAATCCAGCCTACCTCCTGCTTTTGGACAGTGTGTCCAGAATGGTGTTGTCATTTTTAAACGGTTGGGGGAAAAAAGCCCAAAAGAAAGATCATATTTTCTAATTCCTGTAAGTTATATGAAATTCACATTTCAGTGTCCATAAATTTCAGTTTTACTAGAAACACTATAGCCATTCATTTACGTATTGCTTATGTCTATTTTCCTCTACAACAGTAGAAGTGGAGTAGTGGTAACAGAGACCAGATTGGCCCACAAGACCTAAAATATTGCTGTCTGCTCTTTACAGAAAAATTGTGCTGACCTTGCCCTAGACCAGTCATGGTAAACAAGAAGACGGGACACTGTGATTGGTCGGATCTGAATGATGCGCCCACACCTAGGAGACAGACAAGGTAAGGTAAGTAATAATACTTTGTAATTGTTGAGCACTCAAGAGTGTGAAGCAATGCTACCAGCACTTCATTTGTATTAGCTCTCTTAGTCTTTATAGTAACTTCTATCTATCATCCCCATGTGATAGACAGAAATACTAAGGCACAGAAAAGTTTAAGGAATCTGTCCAAAGTGACACAGCAAATAAATGGTAGAGCTGAGATTTGAATCAAGCCATTTGGCTTCAGAGGTCACTCTGGCCACTGTTCAGGTCTGTTCCAGCCAACCACGTGGGGTGGGGAATGGGATGGTTTTGCGGGTGAAGAGGGGTGTTGGGTGAAAAGAAACAACACGTAACCATAACCATATCAGATCACTATGGGCTCGGAAAACCTGTACTTAACTTCTCAGAACTTCAGGGATTTTTTGCTATTTTGTTTTGTTTTATTTTGTTTTGGCCTGGTGTGAAGTGGCGCGAGAGTTGCCTTTTGGGGCAGTAGTCGTGGTGTTTGTTAACACTCGTGGAGTGCTTACTTCAGGCTAGTCCTAAGTACTTTGTGGATATCATCTCATCAAGGAAGCCAAAGCTTTGACAATTTACACAGGTTGCCCAGGGGGCACAGTGTCCTGATAAGAAGCCAGGTCTGTCTAACCCAAGGGCCTGGGCACACAGCCATTACACCACACTGCCACCCACTCCAGAGAATGAAGAAAGACCGACTTTCGGGTGGACACAGTAGAGAGCCTGGTACACTGTGGGCACTCCATTCAGGCTAGTTTCTTCTCTTCTTCTTTCTTGACTTTTCCTATTCACATAACAGAGATGTGCAGGAGCAAGGAATCCATATGTATCCTTTGGAAGAACATTTTAAGTAAAAATTTTTTTAAAAAAAATCTCCCTTTAATCAGTCTTGCTGTCAAAAAGGTAGAGCAAAAATAGTAAAGGTTCAGAGCAGGCAAGTGAAAATAATGTGTGGCATGCATGGCAGGAGAACATGCCATGAAAAGAGGCATTCCAAACCTGAGGGTCATTTCATTTGGAAAGGCAAGCTCCCCGAGGCACAGTGTTTACAGTATCACAAACCGACGACAGGTATAGGAAACGCTAATCAGGACCTGGTATTTACTTTTCCCCCAAAATACAAGAACCAGACTGTTTAACGCATTGCATAATAGCCGTGTCACCTTCCACTTTGGAACGCTATCAAAGTGAGCTCTACCCTCCCTTCCTACGGACTGTGCTGCCAAGCCACATCTCCCGCCCCAATCAGTACACAAGACACGGCACTCTACACGTACTGCTCAGAATCGAGGTTCCTAGCTGGAAGGTGTGTTGGGGCCAGGTAGACAAGCCCCCCACTCCCCATTATACGTGAAGGGCAAGCCCAGTACGGTGAAATGGCTGGTCCAGATCTGCAGGGTGAGCTCGTGACACATCTAGATTTAGCTGGGCCTTGCAACTGGTCAGAGGAACTGGACTGAGGTCCTGGCTAGACCTTGATGACCTTCCTGACACTGAGCATCCTCATTTCTAACATGGTTGGAAGATCAAATCATGAAAGTAGCCTAATGCTCAGTTCAGTGTATTCTGGCTTAATGCTCAGTTCAGCACTTTTTCCTCCATTCTGCTCCTTCGAACAGCTTTCCATAGGAAAAGAGTGCAGTGCTGGATTGTTGAAAAAAATTGGAAGATGCAGCACCCCTTCCCCCCCCTTAACTTCCCCCCACCAACAATAAAGTCCAAACTTCAAAAGAAACATGCCCGCAAATGGTGGCCAGTCTTTCCTGGAGTGGAACCCTGCAGTCAGATACTGGCCAGGGTGATCCTTGAACAACTTGGTTACAATCCAAGCCTGTTTTCAGTGGGGAATAAAGTTCATGTTTTGGAGGCAGTATCCTTGACTTTTTTATCCTGTTATTCAAATATTTCCTAATAATCTTCAGCATTTATACACTCAAGAGACCTTGAAGGAAAAGGATGCAGGGCTCCAGTCTTTTTTCCTTCCTTTCGCTAATGAATAGATGTTTTCTTTCTGAATTCACTGGCCCTATCACCCTATTTTTTTTTTTAACACTCAAATAACCCTCCAAGCAAGAGGTCAACGAGCAAATGGGAAACCGTAAGTTATCAAGTTCGGGTTTAATGCTACGAGTGCCTTTTCAACACAAAAAACCTAAGTAGAGAGGAATTCAAATTTGAGCAAATCCATACATAACACATCAATTAGTTGGGATAAGTGTGGGTGTTTCTGGTGCCACCTATTGGTCATAGTGTAAGACTGACTATATGCAGTAAGGTTGGTCCCACAAATGAAATACCAAATGGAATTTATACTGTAGCAGTCCCCGTTGCATATTTCAATAGGGCCGGCTGAATGTCAAAACAGGGTGACTGTTGCTTGAACATCATCTTTAGTCACAGCTACTCAGAAGTGTAAGACAATTTTACTATGTGGTTTTTGCCTTGGTTTACTCACCAATTACATGTGTAGAGAGAAATACATAATGAGACATAATCTCTGGGAACTTTGAGATTAATGAACCAATACTCAGATTCAAACGATTTTTGTGTCTTGTGACTCAGAACTGGTGTTGGTACCCTGCCCAGATCCCTTTACCAGCCAGCGCACCAGGCAGTTTCTCCGAGCTGCTAGGAAATGGCTCATCTGACACACAGCTACCCACTTCTCTGGAGAACTGCCCTCGGCCAAGAGGGAGCCACCTTGACCAGGAGGCTCTGTGAACATGTACACATTCATGTGGCCTTCACAGCCAGTGACGAATAACTGCGTATTGCAGAGGCACAGAGGGCCAGCCCTCCTGACCTTAAGGCAACGCTAACCCAGTGGGGTGATGTGTTGCTCCAGAGCTCCCCATGGGATCAAGCTGAAGCCAAATTCTTGCTTAGCACCCCCTTCCCTGTCCTGTGTGGTTTCTCCTTGAAAACACTCCATAAATCACTTGAACACAACTCATCTCAGGCTCTGCTTCCAAGGAAGCGGACCTAAGACAACAACTATCCCATGGAAAGCCTTATCTGTAATGATGGAAGTCATGAGAGCAAAATAGCCCTCCGAGTCCACAAGAGTGGTTTTTCCCAACATGCTTGAGTGGCTAAACTAAGCAACTCTTCTCTGTAGGCGGCAGGGCCTGGAATAAACAGCAGCAGTGATCCTGTGCTGTGGGACCAAGGACCTGTGTGATGATATGAAATATATTCTTGAAAAATGGCACTATGCCTGTGTTTTCTGAGAAATGCATTTAGTTTCAAAATAGTACATCCGTGCTGGCATTAGACCTAGTGCTCCCAGGGGCAATGAAGAATGACCTGGAACCGGAGCACTTGAGGCCTTCCACACTTCGGCATCTTCTGGACAAGCAAGGACTTTTTGGCTTGTGCCAAAGGTGAATGTTGGGGAAAGGAGAAAGCTCTGCAGGGGACAGTTCTGGAAATATCCTAAATATGGTGGCTGATTGGATTGGGTTCTGGCTACAGAAGCTGTAGCTTGTTCTCCAGAAGTCATAGTGCCCAGTAAGAAGCTTGGAAGGGTGGGCTCTGGTCAGGCCTGGGTTTGATTCTCCAACTTGCTAACTCAGTTTCCTCATCTACAGAATGGGGATCCTAATATTCACTCCCTCAAGGTTTGGTGGTGGGAGGGTAGGGAGGTAGAATTAGCGTCAGTTTAGCACCTGGTATACTAGGACACAGGTCCACTAGCCAGTGACTAAAAAGCAGCTACTTTTCTGTACTCTAGTGGTAGCATCTACCAATCAGCCTGGCTTCTCTCACTAATAAGGGTGATATTTTGGCCTTATTTATTTATTTACTCATTCATTCATTCATTTATTCATTCATTCAACTTGTTTCAAACAAGTGGGGGAAAGGATGCTGCTTATTTAGGGCTCTACTGGGGATCCCCCCCAAGAGCTATTTTAATTTTATTTTTAATTGTTTTTAAATTAATCCTCAGATTATTACGATCCTCACATAATGTAAGGCCATCTGTAGCCTTGAGCAGACTGCACAGTGGTCAGGTGTGCCCCACTTTGGGTAAGAGGGGCTAAAATCCAGGCTTCCTCCTCTCACCAAGTCATGAACCCCAGAGGCAGTGTCCATCAGGAGGACTACTTCACTAGTTCTCACAGCAAATGGGCTAGAGGCAGCCCTGACATTGTGCAAGCCCTTTGTTCAAGATTAGATCCCTCTTGGGGGCAGAGCAGACTATGAGGACCCCCTGAAGAAAAGATTTAGGCCTCATGCTCTCTAGACCCACTTTCTCTCACCTATGTGCCCAAGCCTCACAAATGAAGCCTGACAAAGATATTTTAGGCCATAGTAATTACCTGCCAGGAGTCGCCTCAAAATAGGATGCCTAGATCAGACGTCCCATATTGTAATAATAGTCAAGGTAGGGTCTGAAAAATCACCAACACCATGGGGTACTTGGTACCCCAGTACCTGGGTTATTTGATGGAAAACACAATTTCCTGAGCCATGCACTTGACCTTCTAGATTCTTCAATCTCTGGAGATTAAATTAGGGAAAAGCTGTTAGTACATTACTAATTTCTTCCTCACAGGCTTTCCTTCATTCCCTTCTACAGAAGAGTCACGGTGAAAAGTTGAATGTTCCCTAGAAAGGCTCTTCGTCTTAGAAGAAGGCTGAGGATTCAAAAGCCATAGGCTTCCTTTCCCTTGATAACCTTCTTCCACTCCACATTCCATACCCTGAATACATATATATTACCTCTCATAGGGCTCTTCCTTCTCTCTCCCTTTCTTGTTTCTGGCTGTGGTGTATAGAACTTATCTCCCAGCAAGCGGAGGCAGCTTGGTGATGGCTATCCTTAATATTCTTGTTCACTTTTTAGAACCACGTCTAGCATTTTCTATTGCTCTTCCTAGAGTCCTGGGTTACCCAAGACCTTCCAAGCAACCTAACTGTGTCCTTGGTGGCAATCCTAACAGTCAGGGAATGTCCACATGATGGGTTGTCAAGTTAATGACACCTTCAATGCAGCATAGGCTTCACATAATAGTAGTTAATATATGAGCACATTGCCGTCAACATAGGGTTTGCCCATCGGAGAACCAAACTGAGCTGTTCTATAACCAATGACTATACTATGAGGCTCACATCTAGGATTGTGTCAAGTTTACTTTGCCCAGTTCCTACATAATTATTTCCAAGTGAAAATTAAGGAAGAACTAATTCATTAAAAGACATAGTAAGAAACACTCAATACCTATGCTAGGACTTAGAGCTAGAGATAAACCAAATGTGTCTCAATCTTCATGAAATCCAGCTCTAGTAGAAGAAGGCCTATGGACGCATACTGTTACAAACATAAGACTAGACTACTTAAGGGATTATCATGATTAACAAAAGAGTCTTGCACTATAACTTAGATGCTGAGAAGAAAAGTGGTATTTACTGACCGCCACTGAATCTTCACAAAGATCCTACTGACTTGATTGTTGAGTCAGTTATGATGGCTCCAGGTGCAAGAAATAGGGAACCCAACTAACAGTGACTTAAACAAGAAAAATGTATTATCTCACTTAACCACAAGGCCAGATGTAAAGACTACTGGGGTTGATTAACTCAGAAGCTCAGTTATATCTGCAAGAACCCAAGTTCTTTCTGTCCCTCTGCTCTCTTATTGTATTAGGGTTCTTCAGAAAAACAGAACCAATATTTGCATACACACACACACGTATTTAAAGAGATTTATTGTAACAGATTGGGTATGGAAGCTAACTAGTCCCAAGATCTGCAGGGTAAGTTGGCAAGCTGGAGACCCAAGAGAGCTGATGGTATAGTTTCAGTCTGAAGGCTGGCAGGCTCAAGACACAGGAAAGAACCAATAGTTCAGCTAGAGTCCAAAGGCAGAAACAAAATAATACCCCACCTTCAAGGCAGGAAAGCAGGAAGAATTTCCCCAATTCAGGGGAGGGCTGGCCTTTTTATTCTATTTAGGCCTTCCACGGATTGGATGAGGCCCACCCAGATTAGGGAGAGCAATCTGCTTTATCCAGTCTACTCATTTAAATATTACACACATCCAAAAATCCTCACAGAAACACTCAGAATAATGTTTAACCAAATACCTAAACACCCTGTAGCCCAATCAAGTTGACACCTTAAATTTTATCACACATTCCTCTTCAGCATTTGACCCATACCCTTTTTGGTATGAGGGATGGCAGCAACACTTCTAGTTATCATGTCCTCACATGACATCCAAAAGCTGGAGGAAGAAAAGGCAGATTTTTTTCTGCCATACCCTTTGGAAGTTAGGGACAAACCCTCCCTACCTGTACCTCATACTTCTACATCCATCTCATTGGCTACAATTATGTCATATACCTACTCTTAAATGAATCATTTGCAAGGGTAAAATTTACCCCAAGCCCAAAGACTGGGAAAGAGCTTGTCTTTTTTTGTGTGTGTGTGTGCAATCAATTTGGTTGATCTGGACAAGTCCAAAGGGAGAGTCTCTTTATTACCCACCCCCCCACCCCACCCCCTGGGAAAATTTGGGTTGAACTGGTACCACAAAAAGGCTGTTGAGAATATAAAGCAGTGAAAGGTGATTGTTAGAATAGCAAAATAAATTGATTGGATAATTTCTCCGATAATCCAAATAAATACGTGGTGGCATTAAACCATGTAAATCTATAAA
>PISX010016865.1:0-44954 GCA_004024625.1 Mellivora capensis | reverse complement strand
TGTTTCATTTTAAGCTGCTTCATATTAATTGGTAATTATCCAATATATAAATGTATCATTAAAAAGTAGAGATAAACAAGATTTGTGGATTTGAAATTTTCTTTTTTTAATTTAAATTCAATTCGCCAGTAACTAATTAGTTTTTGATGTAATGTTCAGTGATTCATTAGTTGCATATAATACCCAGTGCTCATCACATCATGTGCCCTGCTTAATACCAATCACCCAGTTACCCCATCGCCCCTCCCCCCCATCCAGCAACCCTCAGTTTGTTTTCCAGAGTCAAGAGTCTCTCATGGTTTGTTTACCTCCCTGATTTCTTCCCATTCAGTTTTCCCTCCCTTCCCCTATGATGCTCTACACTAGTTCTTATATTCCAGTATGAGTGAACCCGTATGATAATTATCTTTCTCTGATTGACTTATTTTACTTAGTATAATACCCTCTAGTTCCATTCACATCAATGTAAATGGTAGCTATCCATCCTTTCTGATGGCTGAGTAATCTTTCATTGTATATATGAACCACATTCTTCTTTATCCATTCATCTGTTAGGGACATCTTGGCTGCTTCCACAGTTTGGCTATTGTGGATATTGCTGCTATGAACATTGGGGTGCAGTTGCCCCTTCTTTTCACTACATCTGTATTTTTGGCGTAAATACCCAGTAATACAATTGCTGGGTTGTAAGGTAGCTCTATTTTTAGCGTCTTGAGGAACTGCTGTACTGTTTTCCAGAGTAGCTGTATCAGCTTATATTCCCACCAGCAGTGTAAGGGGGTTCCCATTTCTTCACATCCTGGCCAACATTTGTTGCTTCCTATCCTGTTAATTTTAGCCGTTCTAACTGGTATAATGTGGTATCTCATCGTGGTTTAGATTTGTATTTCCCCGATGACAAGTAATGTGAAGCATTTTTTCATGTGTCAATTGTATGTCTTCTTTGGAGAAGTATCTTTTCATGTCTTCTGCCCATTTCTTAAATGGATTATTTGTTTTTTTGGGTGTTGAGTTTGATAGGTTCTTTATAGCTCATAGGTACCAGTCCTTTATCTGATATGTCATTTGCAAATATCTTCTCCCATTTCATAGGTTGCCTTTTAGTTTTGTTGACTATTTCTTTTGCTGTACAGAAGCTTTTTATCTTGATGAGATCTCAGTAGTTTATTTTTGCTTTTGTTTCCCTTGCCTTTCGTTTAGACAAGAGACATGTCTTGCCAGAAGTTGCTGCAACCAAGGCTACAGAGGTTATAGCCTGTAGGATTTTGATGGATTCTTGTCTCATATTTAGGTCTCCTATCCATTTTGAGTTTATATTTGTATATGGTTTAAGAGAATCATCCAATTTCATTCTTCTGCATGTGGCTGTCCAATTTTCCCAGCAACATTTATTGAACAGAATGTCTTTTTTCCACTGGATATTCTTTCCTGCTTTGTCAAAGATGAGTTGACCATAGAGTTGAGGGTCCATTCCTGGGCTCCTACTCTGTTCCATTGATAAATGTGTCTGTTTTTGTGCCAGTACTATGCTGTCTTGATGATTATTGCTTTGTAATACAGCTTGAAGTCAGGCATTGTGATGCCCCCAGTTTTGATTTTCTTTTTCAACATTCCTCTATTTGGGGTCTTTTCTGTCTCCATATAAATATTAGGATTGTTTGTTCCAGCTCTGTGAAAAATGTTGATGGGGCATCCCTGTTGTGTTCCTGACCTTAAGGGAAAAGCTTTTAGTTTTTCCCCATTGATAATGATATTCCATTTGGGCTTTTCGTAGATGGCTTTTATGATATTGAGGTATGTTCTCTCTGTCTGTCCCTAACTTTGAAGAGTTTTAATCAGGAAAGGTTGCTGTATTTTGTCAGATGCTTTTTCTGGATCAATTGAGAGGGTTGTATGGTTCTTGTCTTTTCTTATATTAATGTGATCTATCACATTGGTTGATTTGAAAATGTTGAACCACCTTTGCATCCCAGGAATAAATCCCAGCTGACTGTGGTGAATAATCTTTTTAATGTACTATTGGATCCTATTGGCTAGTATCTTGGTGAGAATTTTGGCATTCATGTTCATCAGGAATATCGGTCTTTAATTCTCCTTTTTGATGGGGTCTCTCTCTGGTTTGGGGATCAAGGTAATGCTGGCCTCAGCATGCGTTTGGAAGTTTTCCTTCCTTTCAGTTTTTTGAAAACAGCTTCAGTAGAATAGGTATTATTTCTTCTTTGAATGTTTGGTAAAATTCCCCTGGGAAGCCATCTCGTCCTGGACTCTTGTTTTTTGGGAAGTTTTGATTACTCCTTTAGTTTTCTTGCTGGTTATTGGTCTGTTTAGATTTTCTATTTCTTCCTGTTTCACTTTTGGAAGTTTATAAGTTTCCAGGAATATATCCATTTCTTCCAGATTGCCTAATTTAGTGGCATATAGTTGCTCATAGAATCTTCTTAAAATTGTCTGTATTTCCTTGGTGTTGGTCATGATCTCTCCCCTTTCATATATGATTTTATTAATTTGAGTCCTTTCTCTTTTCTTTTCAATAAGTCTGGCTAGAGGTTCATCAATCTTATTAATTCTTTCAGAGAACCAGCTTCTAGTTTTGTTGATCTGTTCTACTGTTCTTCTGGTTTCCATTTCATTGATTTCTGCTGTAATCTTTACTATTTCTCTTCTCCTGCTCAGTTTAAACTTTATTTGCTGTTCTTTCTCCAGGTCCTTTAGGATTAAGTTTATCTTGTGTATTTGGGATTTTTCTAATTTTTTGAGAGAGGTCTATATTGCAGTGTACTTCCTTATTAGGGCCACTTTTGCTGTATCCCAAAGGTTTTGAACCACTGTGTTTTCATTCTCATTTGTTTCCATGAATTTTTGAAATTCTTCAATTTCCTGGTTAACCCATTCATCTTTATGAGGATGCTCTTTAACTTCCAAGTGTTTGAGTTCCTTCCAAATTTCCTCTTGTGATTGAGTTCACATTTCAAAGCATTGTGGTCTGAAAATATGCAGGGAGTAATCTCAGTCTTTTGGTATCAGTTGATACCTGATTTGTGACCCAGTATGATCTATTCTGCAGAAAGTTCCATTTGCACTTGAGAAGAATGAGTATTCTGTATTGGGATGAAATGTTCTATATATATATATCTGTGAAGTCCATCTGGTCCAGTGTGTCATTCAAAGTCCTTGTCTCTTTGTTGATCTTCTGTTTAGATGATCCGTCCATTGCTGTGAGTAGGGGGTTGAAGTCACCTACTCTTAATGTATTATTTTCAATGTCTCTCTTTACTTTGGTTATTAATTGGTTCATATAATTGGCTGCTCCCATGTTTGGGGCATAGATATATACAAGTGTTAGATCTTCTTGTTGGATAGACCCTTTAAGTATGATATAGTGTCCCTTTTCATCTCTTACTCCAGTCTTTGGTTTAAAATCTAGTTTGTCTGGTATTAGGATTGCTATCCCAGCTTTCTTTTGAGAGCAGCTCGAGACAGAAGTTTCCTTACCTATAGAGGGATGAACATCAGACTAACATCAAACCTTTCCACAGAAACCTGGCAGGCCAGAAAGGGTTGGCATGATATATTCAGGGTACTAAACATGCAGCCAAGAATTTTTTATTCAGCAAGGCTGTCATTCAGAATGGAAAGAGAAATAAAGAGCTTCCAGGGCAGACAGAAACTGAAGGAACATGCCAGCCCTGCAAGAAATATTAAGGGGGATCCTACAAGCGAAAACAGACTCCAAGAGTCACATAAACCAGAAAGAAACCGAGATATTCTACAGAAACAGGAACTTTAAAGGAAATACAGTGCCACTAAATTCATACAATAATTACTCTGAATATAAATGGGCTAAATAGTCCAACTAAAAGATGTGGGGTATCAGATTGGATAAAAAAGCAAGCCCCATCCAGATGCTGTCTACAACTCATTTTGGACCTAAAGATACCTCCAGACTGAAACTGAGTGGATGGAGAACCATCTACCACACTAATGGACCTCAAAAGAAATTTGGATTTGATTTTTGTTGAAAAGATAATTTGCAGTTAAGTAAGCTTCTACTTGAATTTTTTAAGACTTTACTACCAATAAAAATCTTTGGATTTGTGTATGTGTTTTAAACATATACATAGGTGTAAATATTTTAAACAATACTGAATAATATGTGAATAGCTGAAAAGAATCAGTCCCTTTACAAAACATTTATAGTTAAAATGGTCTTAAAAAATACAGGCAACCCATTAAGGGCAGGTCATTTTAGATTATTTTAAATGGAAAGTAAAATATTTGATAGTTTTTTTTTTCTCCCAGACCTATATTCTGTTTTACAGTCAGATAAGTATTTAATTTTCTGTAGGGTAATAATAAATTTTTAAAATCAAATGGTAATCATAATGGAGAGATTGCTGAATAGAATGTGAGATGTAAAGTATAATGAACACTAAATTGCTTTAAAGAAATAAAGGCAAAAAAAAGAAGAAGAAG
This sequence comes from Mellivora capensis, assembly GCA_004024625.1. Taxonomy (NCBI): domain Eukaryota; kingdom Metazoa; phylum Chordata; class Mammalia; order Carnivora; family Mustelidae; genus Mellivora; species Mellivora capensis. The sequence goes on along the minus strand of PISX010016865.1, from coordinate 40,481 downwards.
AGGAAAGAAACAAAAGGCAGCTGTGGCATATCCAGAACTCTATTTCAAGAGATTTGGATGATTCATTTTGAGAAAATTTGTTTCTTTGAACGATTTTTTTGGGGTAGTAGGAAATTGTAGAGTACACCTAACATTAAGTAGTGTAGAGAACCTGACCTGATAATGAATTTACTTTGGATTCAGAAGGTACACAATTTGCAGATTATCTAGATATGACTATAATTGGCAGTCTTTATAACTTAATTCATTATACACTTGAAATATATAAAAGCTAAGACAAAAATTTGCTGGTTCTTCTCCTGAGAAACTTTAGGGGAATGAGTTTATTTTGAGTAAATATGACTAAAAATATTCTAAAGCAAAAGAGAAAAGAAGGCCAATTATGATGATCAAACTTTATTTCCCATCCATTAGTATGCTTTCATTAAAATAAATAATTACAGGCCTGTAGAAAATGTCCTCAGTTTCATTTACAATAATCTAGGTAAATTTTAAAGATTGCCAGAACATTAGCTAAATCCCAGTGTTTTCATGTTTGTACTGGGGGCTTCAGTAAAAAGTAATATACTGATAGATGAGAAATGTTTTCATCATATTAATTAAATAGAAAAGCAAAGGGTTAGTTACAGAGCTTGATCATAAACAATGAGAAAGTCAGAGTTGCTCTCTAACTTCACATAATTAATATTTGTCATGCATTAAAAAGGATTGGAAGAAAAAAGTTCAGAATTAAGCTAAACAATTTGGTCTCAACATCATTAAAAATAAGCTCCCACCTGCTTCTAATTTTCTTGTTGATTACAAAGGTCATTGGCTGTTTGAACAGTGAGGGAAAAAGGAGCTTTTAGAAGAGCATGCAAATGAAAGCTCAAGAAAAGAGTCCTGTATGTTAATGAGTGAGGGGTGTTGATCAGTATGCAGTGGCAGACTCTGACGATGATAAACATGCTTGAATATCTTTCAATTAACAAGGGCACTCATTTAGGTGTGCAAGTCAGCAGCATAAATCCATTATTTGAAATTGTGATGACCTTCAATTACCTTTGTGAAAATAGGTGATATTTTTATATTTTATAGGATTTGGTCTAATAGTCTTAAAATAGAGCTTAAAATTCTACCCAAATTACAGGTCTTATTAAAATATGATACTAAATTACATTATCTGTGATCTTTTATAAACACACCATTTCTTCTTTTTTATGTGGTTTTCAGCCTTCTACAAGAACAGTATAATAGCCATTATTCATTGAGCACTAACAATGAACTAGGTGTTTTCTATATATTATCTTCATTAATCATCACACCAACCCTGCTTGTAAGGAATTCCTTGTAAGGAATCATTAACCTAATTTTATGGAAGAAAAACCGAGGCTCAATTCTCTGAGGTGATAGATTTAGAATTATTGCCTTTTTAGCTATAATAGTCCCTCAAAATTCCTGTCACTGTTGTTCTTAATAAGGAATACTTACAATATCACCTAAGACATTTTTGAACTTTTTTGGAGTTGGACTTCATGTCTGAAACTTCTGTTCAATATGTTTTTGGTGCTAAAGGGTCTCTGTATTTTATTTATTTATAAATTTAAAGAGAGCAACAGTTACACTGATGTGCACTCACAGTTGAGAATTACTGTTAGTGCCATTATATAATATAGTTACCAAAACACTGGTTCCAGCTCTCACTAGAATTTAGATACAAATCCATGGTCCTGGACTCTGGGTCCTAAAGAAATTTGGCTTCTATGCTAGTATTACCAGCTAATGTCTGTTGATATCTTATTATGTGCTTGATACTATTCTAAGCAGTTTATGTATAATAACTGTTTAATCTTCACAGTGGCATTACTTCACAGATACTTTTATAAACTCATTTCATAGATAAAGAACTGAGGCATAGAGTGTTAAGGAATTTGCACAAGATAACAGAATTTGAATGGATACTGTGTGAATACAGAGCCTACATTCTTAAAATATTCCCTGAATACTTACTAGTGTGTCTATAGTACTTGAAGAATCTGTTTTCTAGATTATGAAACATTTCACATATCCAGATTAATATGTGTATCATCGATGATAGATACATAGAATAATAATAAAATGCATATTTGCTAAGATATAGAACATAATAAGAATTATACCCTTAGTTACTATGTGGTTTTGTAATGTATTTGAAATGAAGTTAGATTAATTTGTGTCTATTTATATTGTATTTTATTTTATTTTATTTATTTTTTAAAGATTTTATTTATTTGACAGAGAGAGAGAGAGAGATCATAAGTAGGCAGAGAGGCAGGCAGAGGGAGAGGGGAAAGCAGGCTCTCTGCTGAGCAGAGAGTCTGAGGAGGGGCTCAATCCCAGGACCCTGAGACCATGACCTGAACAGAAGGCAGAGGTTTTAACCCACTGAGCCACCCAGGTGCCCCTATATTGCATTTTGTTTTATTTTTTTTTTAAATTTTCCCCCTATATTGCATTTTAGATATTTTTCCATCTTTGTTGATTTACCTTGAATTTGCTTTCTGATAAACACGTGTATGTGGATAGGTATACACACAAATCATTCTCCTTACTTTTCTTACATATAAGTGGGTTTTTTTGTGCTTTAGTTTCTTCACTAACAATATAATTCTAGAAATAACTTCCCATCTGTTCAAAATAACTTTCTCATTCTTATCATAGCCTTACAGTACTCCATTTCATTAAATACTATAGGTTGCTCAACTAATCTCCTATGGATGTGTATTCAGATTATTTCCAATATTTGTAATTGCAATTAATATCATAATTAATATACTTTCACACATGTAGTTTTAATTATTTGAGGTGGAACTTAAGGGTAATTCAAAGGATTGCTAGGTCAAAGGATAAATGAATATGCAGGTTGGTAATATTACCAACTTCTCTGTAAGCCTGCACCATTGTGTATTTCTATCTGTATTTTATGAGTTCCTATTATTCCATAACTCTATCAACAGAAGTGTTGACAACTTTTGAATTTTTTCCAGCGTTGTATGTCATATATAATGCTTCACTATTTCAGTGAATTACTTGCACTGATTTGAAGGAGATCAAATATATTTTCATGTATTTGAGAACTATTTTTAGGGCACCTGGGTGGCTCAGTGGGTTAAAGCCTCTGCCTTCGGCTCAGGTCATGATCCCAGGGTCCAGGGATGCAACCCCACATTGGGCTCTCTGCTCAGCAGGGAGCCTGCTCCCCCTACCCTCTCTCTGTCTGCCTCTCTGCCTACTTGTGGTCTCTGTCAAATTAAAAAAAAAAGAACTATTTTTATATCATAATTTCGAGCATTCTTTATTCATATTTTGCCCATTTTTATTTCAGAATTTTTTAGTCTTTTTTGCCTTGTTCTTTTAAAAAGACTTCATCATTTATTATGGTAGTTTTCCCACCATATTTATTATTAGTGTTTAACACTTTTCCTGCTTTATTACTTATCTTTTGGTATCTTCCAAGAACTTTTTAAAGTAATGTAATTTATTATTTTTAAATAGCAGATGTATTTTTGAATTGCAGCTAGTTTCCTATCTTGCTTAGTCTTAAAAACTCAGAGGAGACCATACTTTTACCCCCACCCCCATCAAGGAAGAGACACAGAAATGACATCGTACCTACTGTGAAAGTGGAAATACACTTTTAATCTGGGTCATTTTTCTGTGGTCACAGCTTTGTATGTCTTTTAATCTGTCTCTTTTAATCTGGGCCAATTTTCAGTGGTCACAGCTTTGTGTGTGAGTCCTCGAATCAATTCACCACCATATAGATTTAAAACTGAAACTCCATAACACAGATATCTGGATTGTCAGTTTCTCCAAAAGCTAATAACCACTTTAGTTTAATACTCCATTTATTTCTCCTACTCCTTCCTCTTCTTTCTGCCTCTCCCTATTTCCCTCACTCCCTATACCTCTTTCCTTCTATGAGGGATTTCTCTAATTCCTTACCATTTCATCAATAATTTCAAACACATTTATTTTAATTTATATTTTAGTTTGTTTTAGATGTTTTACTTCTGTCGCTTTTTTAGGATATCTAGTTTGCCATATTACCATATTACAGAAGTCAAAAGTATCAGACATTCTTTTTCAATAGTACAGAAGAAGACACTATTCATTAACATTGATGCATCTGAATGAAAACTCCAACTGAGGCATTCCTCTAACCTTATTTTGCATTTCCCTTGTATGAGGATGTTTGAGAGAAAGTTTTGAACAGATATTTTATGTACTAAATATATGTCCTCAAGCTGAAAAATAAAGTAGGCATCATCAAAAATAACAAGGGAAAGAAGTACATGTGTGAAGACAAAACAAAAACAAACAAAAAAAATTCATATCATTAAGCTATATCCCCAAAGCAGATTAAAATGATTTACTCTTCTTAGGTGTTTTTTTTTTAAATTTAGGATTTTTCTCCTTACAACTTTATTCATTGACTTATTTAATATTTAACTTTATAATCAATAGATACACTTTATATAAAAATGTGATGAAACAGGGTCGGTTTTGGATAATAGTTTCCAGCACCTATTTATGGACCAAATGCAGCTGTATAGGAAACACTGAAAAGCTTATTAAAAATACATATCGTAGGGCTTATACTTTTTTTTTTTTTTTTTTTTTTTTAAGTAGGCTCCATCCTGGACATGGAGTCCAACATGGGGTCTCAACGACTCTGAGATCAAGATCTGAGCTGATATCAAGAGTCATATGCTTGACCAATTGAGCCACCCAGGCACCTCAGAACTAACCCATTTTAATACCGATAAATAGTAATACAGATAGGGAAAGGGAAGGATAAAAAAATAAATTGCCTAAAGTTGTACAGCTGGTATCTGACAAACAAGTGAGTTGACACATAGTTATGTCTAAAGATGCTGGTGTTGGATATATTCTCTATGACATTTGTGTCAGCTTTCCAGTTTTTCAAATTATCTACTTGTCCATCATGAAGACAGTGCAGCTGAATGGTATGAACTATGTAGAAATATCCTAAATTTAATACAAAGTAATAAAATTTATTTAGTTGTTAGTTAGAATTTTCCAAACTAATAGAAAAGTAAACACTAAGAAGAGTGGGTAAAGATCAATAGTTTAATGTGATATATGTTTATTCCTGAAGTTGATGTCATGATATATTTTATGGTAGAGACAATAAATTATAGGAGACAAAATAAATACATTGCAGATACAAATTTATTTGGAAAATAAAAGTATATAGACAATTTGCTTATAACTGATGTTACATAATTCTGTTGATAACAGTGAATTGCTGGGGTGAATATGAAATAGAAAGGAGAACATTTCATGGGGCTCTTTTCACTGAATGTCATTTCTTAAACCAAGCAAAATAGAACCTGGGTGAAGTCTAAAGGGTAGACAGTTATCCTCTGTATGTAGAAGGGAATGTAGAAGACCCAGAAAGGGGATTGTCTCATATTTATTTCTAATTTGGAATGTTAATTAGTATGAATAACTTCTCTAGTTTCTTAACTTCTCTTGACCCAAACTTTCTCTGCTCTTTTATTTGCTGAGGACATACTTCATAAAGAAAATACATAGGGAAGTTCAGACATGTTAAAGGAAAAGAGATATATTCTGCTGACTCTGCCTCAATACTACATCTCTAAGTGTATATTATCCCATAGGACTTTCAAGGTAAAAGCCTCAGATTCAGTATCAACAAATGCTTATGTACTATCATTAATAGCAAAATGTATACTTCATTGAAAAAGCTCTATTTGTTCAGTGGACCAGATGCCAGAAATCAGGCCCTGGTGGAAACAGTCAAATATAGCTGAGGAAATATAATATAGGGAAAGAAGATAAAAGTAGACTAAGGAGAAAAGAAATAAGACAGCATGAGTTACATCCTCTACTCCCTGTCCCCAAATCCAGGAGTTGGACTGAACTGCTGATAGTTAGCCTGAAATGCAGCCAACCTAATATTGACTTGATGTAGCCAGTATCTCAAATAAACCTCAGCTGTTATAGTGTGGGAACCAAGAGACTTCACACGGGAGCATGCTAGAAAGTGCAGTGGATATGTTGTTAATAGTATTTGGTGTTATCATGAATTGCAGGAAATACATGGGGATTCTATAGAAGAAGACACTATTCATTAACATTGATGCATCTGAATGAATACTCCATCTGAGGCATTCCTCTAACCTTATTTTGCATTTCTACAAATGCAAAATTTGTATTTTGGCCAGTATTCTCAAAAATTTCTCTAAAGGACACAGAAGATATTGAGGCATTCAGAAGGTTTTGTAAATGAATTATAATTAATTAATATTTGGAAACAGCAGGTAAATGAGGTGGGGAGAGATGAGTGAGCCATTTTTGGATATTTTAGCAAGAAATACGAGGATAATTTATTTAATTTTGTACATGCATTACTATATTTAATGGATACTGAAACCTTGATAGTTATTAGAACTTAGAACTTTAGGAGGTGCAGTACATCACATGTTAATGTATTACTTGGATATCAGTAAGTTTCAAAGCTCTTACAGAGAATGCAAGGAGAAAAGAAGTATTTAATTACACTGATTTCCCAAAGTAGTCACATATGTTGACAGTTTGCCTTAATAATGTAGAAGTACACAAGAAGATACCAGAAGATTGTTTTTATAAATGACTGGACAGTTGGGTGATTTTTTTTTTGCCTAGGATTGCAATTTAGTATACAGTTTATAAATAAAAGATGATCTACACAATTCCCCCTCCAAAAAAAAAAAAAAAAAAACACCAGTAAAATGTGAAAGGACTTAACGTATTCTTAATAGGATTATTCATGAAAACTCAAGTCCACAAGGATGAATTTATGTTTTTTTTTAAAGAATTTATTTATTTATTTGAGAGAGAGAGAGAGAGAGAACTCACAGCAGGGTGGAGGAGTAAAGGGAGAGGGAGAAGAAGACTCCCTGCGAGCAGGGAGTCTGATTCCCGACTTGATCCCGGAACCCCGTGTTCATGACCTGAGCCAAAGGCAGACGTTTAACTGACTGAGCCACCTAGATGCCCCGATTTTTTAACCTTCCAAAAAAATTGAACTGTTTTTTTTTTTTTTAAAGATTTTATTTATTTGACAGACAGAGATCACAAGTAGGCAGAGAGGCAGGCAGAGAGAGAGGAGGAGGAAGGTTCCCTGCCAAGCAGAGAGCCTGATGTGGGGCTTGATCCCAGGACCCTGAGATCATGACCCGAGCCAAAGGCGGAGGCTTTAACCCACTGAGCCACCCAGGCGCCCCTTGAACTGTTTTTTTGAAGAAACAAAAATTTTTCCTACATTATTTCTAGCCTTAAGAAAACCAGAGGGAGATCTTTCAGTTGTGACTTAAAGCTAAACTATCAAAAAATCTTGTGTAAACAGAAATCTTAAGCTAGTTCAGGTACAAAATGCAGCCAAAGTTGTTTTTTCATCATGTGAACAATAACAATCAGCTGTCCCTTTGATAATGGCTTTCTAGTTCACCATTTTTTCTTGCAGCAGCTTAGGAAAAATAAACTGGCCAATAGAGTCTTTTTTTTTTTTTAATGCCTTTAAAAAAAAAACGTATAATGTAATACTTGGGGTATAGGTGTGGTACTGTGACTCATCAGTCTTACACAATTCACAGCATTCACCATAGCACATACCCTCCCCAATGTCCATCACCTAGCATCCCCATCTCTCCCACCTTCCTCTACACTCTAGCAACCCTCAGTTTGTTTCCTGAGATTAAGAATTTCTTATGCTTTGTCTCCCTCCCTGGTTTCATCTTGTTTTGCTTTTCTTCTCTTCCGCTATGATCCTCTGCCTTGTTTCTCAAATTCCACATATCAGTGAGATTATATGATAATTGTCTTTCTCTGGTTGACTTATTTTGCTTAGCATAATATCTTCTAGTTCCATCCTCATCATTGCAAATGGCAAGATTTCATTGTTGATGGCTGCATAATATTCTGTGCACGTGTGTGTGTGTGTGTGTGTGTGTGTGTGTGAGAGAGAGAGAGAGAGAGAGAGTGTTAATGTCTTCTGCCCATTTCTTGACTGGATTATTTATTCTTTGGGTGTTGAGTTTGATAAATTCTTTATAGATTTTGGATACTAGCCCTTTATCTGATGTCATTTGCAAATATCTTCTCCCACTCTGTCAGTTGTCTTTTGGTTTGTTAACTGTTTGTATTCTTATGGATTAGAAGAACAAATATTGTTAACATGTCTATGCTACTTAGAACAATCTATACATTTAATGCAATCCTTAACAAAATACCATCAACTTTTTTTCAAAGAAATGGAACAAATAATCCTAAAATTTGTATGGAACCAGAAAAGACCCTGAATAGCCTGAGGAATGTTGAAAAAGAAAACCAAAGCTGGCAGCCACATAATTCTAGACTTCAAGCTCTATTACAAAGTTGTAATCATCAAGACATTATGGTACTGGCACAAAAACGGACTCATAGATGAATGGAACAGAATAGACAACCCAGAGATGGACCCTCATCTCTATGATCAACTAATCTTTGATAAAGCAGGAAAGAATGTGCAATGGAAAAAATACAGTCTCTTCAACAAATGGTGTTGGGAAAACTGGACAGCCACATGGAGAATAATTAAACTGGATCATTTCCTTATACTATACATAAAAATGGACTCCAAATGGATGAAAGACTTCCATGTGAGACAAGAATCCATCAAAATCCTTGAGGAGAACACAGGCAGCCATCTCTTTGACCTCAGCCACAACAACTTCTTCCTAAAAACATCGCCAAAGGCAAGGGAAGCAAGGGCAAAAATGAACTATTGGGGGGCGCCTGGGTGGCTGAGTGGGTTAAAGCCTCTGCCTTCGGCTCAGGTCATGATCCCAGGGTCTCGGAATCGAGCCCCACGTCGGGCTCTCTGCTCAGTGGGGAGCCTGCTTCCTCGTCTCTCTCTCTACCTGCCTCTCTGCCTACTTGTGATCTCTGTCAAATGAATGGATAAAATCTTTAAAAAAAAAAAAAGAACTATTGGGACTTCATGAAGATAAAAGTCTTTTGTACAGCAAAGACCAGTAGAATCTTGACCGGCCATGTTGCATTCTAAAGATCCTTTTTTAAGACTGCTTTAATTTGACTTCAATTTTAAAGAATCTAAATATTTTTATTCCCACCCTAGATGTTCAGATAACCTCATTTCAAAGCTATAAGGGTGATTTCTGACATGGGGTAAAAGAGGCCACATGGAAATAAATTTAACCTAAAAATTTCTGTAAAGGAAAGAGTTACATTAGAACTTCAATAAGGCTTTCACCATCCCTGAGAAAGAGACTTGAGTTCTATTAAGATATTAAGACATCAGCTGAAGGAAGCCATTTTGGCTGCAGGACTAGGAGAGTGGACAGTGCCTCTGACAGGGCATCAGAAAGGTGGGAACACAAAATATCTGCTGAGGCTAGAAAACTCTCCTTTTTTTTTTTTTCCTTCTTTTCCTGGGTCTCAGTTGGTATTTCAGCTCAGAAAGAGGTGTCGGAATTTGGACTTTGATGGGTAGGAAAGGTTGCTGAGTTGGAGAATCAAGACATATATACTTAAAACTATATATAACCTCCCAGGAGGAGCCCCTGAGAACTGGGGACACCAGCCTAGATCAGAGATCAGATAAAGCAAACCCCCTGACTCTCAGCAAATTATACTCTTAGTTTAGATCTAGTGCCTGTGTCTTGATTAAGGATATCTATGCCCAGTTTCTCTTTATTCTTCAATATTCTACAGTCTAGAGAATTTGGCCCTAGGTTTAATAATCTTTTATGAGCCTTTGGATGACTTCATATCAGTAAAGATACATAAGGTGAAAAAGAAGTTTGAAATATGATCTTAGATTAAAAACTTGATTTGGACTCCACAAAGTTATCTCCTATCTTAGCAGTCACCCACCCCTCAGTAATAATGGATCATGGTGGCTATGGATATTGTTGTGATCTTTCTCAGATCCTGAACAGCAAGGTAATATCCTAAAAAATAGTCAATATGAAAATTAAGCCCTCCCTTTATCAGTAATAAGATAATCCTATCATGTCCAAGTCTCTCTAAATATTCATAAAATATATTTTTTCACACCAACTGGATTACTTTGTATCAAGGCCTTTAGTTCACTTGATGATTTGGAAACACTTCCTTCCTGTACCTCAGGTGAATTTATCATCTATAAATTGATCTGTTGATTGATGACTAAATAAATTTGTAGGAGGCAATGATTCTGGCATACGATTTACCAGAAATAATTGAACATTCATTCTTTTTTTTTTTTTTAAGATTTTATTTATTTATTTGACAGGCAGAGATTACAAGTAGGCAGAGAGGCAGGCAGAGAGAGAGAGAGGAGGAAGCAGGCTCTCCGCTGAGCAGAGAGCTTGATGCGGGACTCGATCCCAGGACCCTAGGATCATGACCTGAGCCGAAGGCAGAGGCTTTAACCCACTGAGCCACCCAGGTGCCCCGAACATTCATTCTTATATCTAAATAATTTAGAAGGTGCTGCTTCATGATCACCATAGCCATAGGTTATCACCATCCATAAGTCTCAGACTACTATGCCTATATTGTTGCCCAGTGAGAGGATCTGTAAATTACAATAAGAAATAAAATAGGAGTAGGTATGTCTATCACTTACCTTTGGTCTGGATGACAAACCAGACTGTTTCATGATTCTCTTTTTAAGTTGGTAACTGTGGGTCACATCTGTTCCTGTTTTGTCTTCACTATCCCAGTTTAGGAAGCATCCTGACATTCTCGTTTACATTCTCCATCTTGATAAACAGCCCGATATTTCATGCACTGTCATCAATGTATGAAGGTTAGAGAATTAAATAATAGCTTATATGGGTTTCTTTTACTTGATACAGTAATATATTTTTGAAGATTAGATTTTGGATTCCTCCAGAATAGTCCACCCCATTGTACTCACCAGATAGTCAAATCACCAAAGAATATGATGACAGGGAAGATAGATGAAAGTACCAAAAATGTGAAAATTGAAAGCTATTTATAAATTTGAGTAGGGCGCCTGGGTGGCTCAGTGGGTTAAGCCGCTTTTAGCTTTCTTTTTTGCCTGTAATGTTCTCCTAATTTACCTATACTTTATGTGAACAAACAAAAATCCTTGCCTCTTCAACACTAAGCTGAATTTCCATTTCCGCAGTGATGCTCAACTAAAACTAATCTGAAAGAGTTCTCTTTCTCTTCTCAGCATTTCTAGGAGCATCTCCTAAAATGTGTAGGGAATAAAAAAGAATTTATACAACATGTTTACAGATGTTAGGTGTTCAATGATCAACTATCAATTTGGAAAATATTCTGTTAAAATGAAACAGGCTTGGTTTATATATGAGTTTTGAGATTGAGAAATATAGCATGTTAATTTGAGTTATGAGCTTTAAGAATGAAGTGTAAGATGGCAAATTTCACAGTTGTGTTTGATATCTAACAATTTTTTCAGTGTAGTAAAAGGCTAGTGAGTATTCTGTAGATTAGTTGAGAAATACTTCGATTCTATGAAAATTATTATGTAAGCCATTTATTTTATACTTAATTCTATGTTATCATTAATTGTTCAACTTCCCAAATGTGTGTTATCTTTTCTTAAGGTAAAGGCACATGAAATAGAAGTTTATACATGCTCTCTTCACTCAATCCTGTGGTGCCTAATGGTGACACTGAGTACTGAATATGAATTACTTACAAAAAAACCCACATTAATTTCTGTGTGTTTTCAATATGGAGAATCTCCGTACTAGTTTGTCCAGACCTTTACCCCACTGTCGACAACTACATTTTTGTACACGAGTCTGTTTTCACACTGGATCATATATATCTTACTCTAATAATGCATATATACTACCTATGTCAATTTACCAGATATGTAAAAGTATTATATTACAGCAAATGATACTTAAGAGTTTCTCAGGAAAGAGGTAGAATCATACTTTTCCAAAATAATTCTTTATCTCTATCTCCATTTCTAACAACTATGCGTATTTTTGCTTTCTTAGTTAAATATATTGCCCCCAAACTAAATTTTTTCTCATTTGAATTCTCTTCTATTAGTAAATTACTTTGTACAATTGGAGTGTTTTTATAACAAAAAAGAACTTCCATTAAACTCAACTGAGAAATGTCATAAGTTAGAATAATACATAGTACTAGATTTTTCTTTGCTTGAAGTGCACATCCTCACAAAGCAAGTGACTAATTCTTACCTAATAGTTACCTTTTTATTAGAATCAACCTTTGACTTTCCCTGAATTGGTATCCTCCCTCCTTTCTGTGTTCCTTCAATATTAATGGTTAATCCCATTCTTAGAGACATGTACCTCTATGAAATAGCTCCTCCTCATCTTAAATATGAATATGATTTTTATAAATCTCAATAGTTTCTGGGCTATGATATGTGTATCTCCTTGCTATTTTGTCAGTACATGTCATTTGATCTACAAAGCATGTCAATCTGCAGATTCCCTAAGCATGACTTAAGGTTGAAGAAAAAATTGAGAACATAAGTATATTTTATCAAAAATTGATTTCTTCTAAATAATCATCAATCATCAATATCTTTTTAATTCAAATAATGCTCTTGTTAAACTCTTTACACACTCATAAACTGGCATTTTTTTAACTTGATATACTTTCCATTGAAGTAAAAAACACAATATGCCATAAACTTGGGTAATGATCAATAGCTCACAATGTAGAGTTATATCATAGAAACTATCACTTATATCTTTATTAAATCTTCCATATCGGTGCTACCAATGCAAGTACAATGTGATTTTTACATAGTTATACTTTCTAAGGTTTAATGAAGAAAAATTGCAAAGTTAGCTTTCTTTTTGAAGTAACTCATAAGGTTTACATGTAAAACCACCAACTATGCTAATAAGAGAAAATGTGAAAAATGTGAACCGATCACAATATCATTTATTTTACTAGCATGTAAAATGCTGTAGAATAGAGAGGTTTTGAAAGAACTGTTCACCAGGAGATGTAGTTTACATAAAAATAGGGGGAAATACTGAAGAAATTTGTAGGAAAAAAGCTTGTAAATAAAACACGCATCTTGAGGGACAGACTGGTTCTCTTACTTGTGTCTCCAACAGAGATTTCCTCCTATTTTCTTGTTAGTAGAACCCGCTTTTGTTAAGGAATTGACATGGGTGTGCTAAGGAAAGATGGGTCCCACCACAAAGTAGGATTTTTTTTTTTTGTCCTTAAGTCAACCATAGGAATCTCTTTCTTCTCTTTTAGAGAGTACTTTAGAATTGGACATTGATCCAGTTCAGCTTATTGAGAAGTCAGGGTATTGTGCTAGGAAACTGATAAGAGATTTAAAGAAATTTCCCCCCTTTCCCCTCTTACTTTGGAAAAGGTACTGCTTGTTGTAATGACATCATTCTTGCAAACATTGGGGAAATCAAGAGTTGTGCAGAGCAGCTGATCTATGTCCCTGACATTGGTGAGCGTCTGAGTTAACCCCAGATTTACCATTTTCTGGATTTTTGTCATGGAAAGAATAAAATTATATGGTTCAAGCCACTTTTAGAAGGCTGCCTAAAATTTATTGGTGTGTATGTGTCTGGTTAAGGAATTTGAACCTGGTTGAATAATGTAAGGTAACTTTCCTGATGTCACTAAAGGCCTTTTTATTTTTTAATTTTATTTTATTTTTATTTTTTAAAAGATTTTATTTAATTTGACAGGGAGAGATCACAAGTAGGCAGAGAGGCAGGCAGAGAGAGAGGAGGAAGCAGGCTCCCTGCCAAGCAGAGAGCCCGATGCAGGGCTCGATCCCAGGACCCTGGGATCATGACCTGAGCCAAAGGCAGGGGCTTAACCCACTGAGCCACCCAGGTGCCCTAAAGGCCTTTTTAAACTAGATAAGGTGACATAAGTGAGTGCTGTCTTTGCTTTCAGACTGTCTTTAATAGAAGCAATAAGCTAGTGGCCGATAGGCCCTGAAATACTCTTGATTGGTCTTCATGGTATATACACTTTTTTGTTAACTTTTGCCACATCCCTGCAATGTACTGGCCTGCTTTACATATCAACATAATCTAATTGGCCACTATATTCATATGACTTGAGCTTCTTGGTTAAAAGTCTAGAAAATTAATCCTTGAAACATTTATGTAGCCATCTTAAAGTTTTGAAAGGAAAATTTGGGATATTCTAAACATTTTCTGTGTCAATTCTACCACTAAATATTTACTTTTAAGAAAACAAATGTGGCTGCATGAGATGAAGATATTTAATCTTTATAATGTGCTAATTTTAGTGACAGAATCGTGAAGAAAGTCTTAGCTAATGATATTGTAGAATTTGTTAACTAAAATATAGTACATACAATCATTAAAAATAAGTTATTTCATATTTTTCTCAGTTTGATCTGTTCCAGAAAACTAGAGACCAAATAACTGATCTAAGCTCTGAGAAGGAACATGTATGAATTACATAGACAATTTTATATAGCTATAAAGCAAATGCATTTTATAATTTTTTCGAGGATCCATTAGATTGTCATGGTTGCTTACGTACAGAATCAGCACTTGATCACAATTTTGGTTGTGCTTATAGAATTATATTTGTGGAAAATTTCTCATCAAAATTTGCATGTTTAAATTGCAAGCCAAATAAAAGAACTATATTGACATGACTGAAGATGGCAAGGGAAATTGTGAACCACTCAAAAATTTGCAATAATTTTGTGAAATTATCCATCATTGATTTACCAGTTTAGGGCAACTTCTTACAAAGTCAGCATAATAGTTTCTACTTTCATTCTACCCTTTTGAGATACTGGGAAAGTGATATAATTTCTTTAAATTATCTTTTGATTGTAGTTTTATCTGCCTCTACTTCAAGCATATGAAGGTAAATGGTAAGAATTTTTGTGAATGATCCTTGGAGAAAATGTGATGGTAAAAGACTGGAAGTATTTGAGAAATATGCTATTTTGGTTAAAAACTCGATATTTAGGATATTTATTGATATAGTAGAAAATGCAAATAAGTGAAAATCTTTTGAAAGGGAAGTATTAAATACATGGGCTTCAAATTTGTGTTTTTACATTAATTTTGCTGCTGTTACATTTATCTTTAATACAGCCAACTGTTGCTTCATAATGTATTTTGTGGGTAAATTTTAGTTAATATTATAAATTTTAAATTAGAATTTTACTTATGATATTCCAATAAGGGAATAAGCTATTATTTTATTTGTGTTCTCTTAACCTTAAATTATGCTTATTGTAATCTTCAATAGTGTTCCAACCAAGGTAAGCAAGAACTCTCTAGAAGTTTATGCTTTTCAAAATTACACAGTGAAGTAGATATAATACTAAGCCATAAACTTACCAATCTATTTCAAAGAAGTGTGCAACAAAATAAGCAAGCTCCTCTCATGGATGTTTGCATTCATGTTTCAACTCTGTGTGGTGTTTCTGGATATAAGGATTGTTTATGTTGTTCCCAACATGTTGTTATGGTGTTCCCAAGACACCACCAAGGCTGGTATCTTGGGAAGAAGACTGAGAAGATGTGTTGTAAAGTTTGGAATCAATAATGAAAAAAAAAGTTTATATTGGTTAAAGGGAGGATTTCTGTAATTCATGATACATAAATTAGATTGAAGTCCAGAAAAGATGCAATTCTCTTTATATGTTTTTGGTTTTGGCAACCTGAGATATTTCTTGCTTCCTATTAATTTTGTCTTGGTGACAAAATTAGGAAAAGAGGAAAAATTAGGAAAAGAGCTAAAGATCAGCCACTGTTATGTAGGTTTTGGTGGTTGGATATGGAGTATAGAATAAAATATAGTTTACAACAAAGAGCTTACTAATTAAGGAAAAATTAACTATCCAGATCTTAGTTGTTTCATCTTTAAAATGGAGAAAAATGTTTACCAAAAGATAAGAAAATATGTAAAGTGCTTAGGCAACCCTGTGTGGTTGGCCGGTGCCAAGTATGCTGTAGTGCTAATAGAAGTGGGGAAGAGAGGGAAAAGGGGATAGTTGAGAAAGAGGAGAAGGAAAAGGTACATAGCAGGGACTGAATGAAGAAGGGGTGAATTATACTGAGTTTATTGTTGTGTAGTCCATAAGAGTATATACTTTTAAGAAAGGGAAGCCATTAATGTACCTGCAACAAAAAGTGGAAAAATAGAATGAAATTGAAATTATGTATGGTGTTTGATGTAAGAAAGTGTAAATTTTATGAAAAAGAAGCATGAGTGTTGAAAGGACCAGTCATATTGGCTAACTTAAACCAAAAATCTAGTTGTAAAGATAAGGAAGCTTGAGTGTGGCAATGGATGATAAATTTGAAGTGACTGTCAGTAAAGATGAGGGTAGTGACAGCAGACCATACAGAAGCTAACCACATGACTCTAAATATTTTCTAACAAAAAATATGTGTTTCATCTTTTGAGGAACTGGCTCCATGATATCATAGGCATTCCAGTATCCTTCCCAACCTACATCAAGGAAACCCTACCATTTGTTAATTTATTTAGCAGTATTTGATAAACCCCATGCAGTGGGATTCTTTCAATGGTTCCTTATGAGAAAATATTAATTTTATGTTGGCTATATGTTATGATTCCCATAAGAGGCTCTAAAGTATCCATGGTCAAATGAAAATAAATCACTAATATCAGCAAATCTCAGTGAAGACAGTCTCAATTTACAATGGTTCAACTTAATGATTTTTCAACTCTACAGTGGTGCGATAGCAATATGCATTCAGTAGAAATCTAAAAATTCAGTAGGACATGCGTGATGATGCTTTATTGTGATGCTGGATGATGGCGGCAAGTTACAGCTTCCAGACAGCCACAGGATCGGGAGGGTAATCAGTATACTTACATGATTCACTGACTTACATGAGATATTCGCCACTCTATTGTTGACTTTATTTTAGATGATTTCCCAACTATAGGCTAATGTAACTGTTCTAAGCATGTTTAGAGTAGGCTAGGCTAAGCTATGTTTGGTAGGTTGGGTGTGTTAAATGCATTTTTTACTTATGATATTTTCAACTTATGATGGGTTTATTGGGACATAACTCCATCCTAAGTTGAGAAAGATCTGTTTCTGCCACTAGACTAGATGGACAGTGCTAAATTTAACTTGCTTAAAAATCTAATTTGATGAGTTTATTATTCAAAAAAGTTTGAAGAAATAGAAATGCTCTCTGATTGCATTAGAGGCAAAATTCAGAGCTTTGTTCTTTATTTTAGAGGCAGCTGATGAACAGAAACATATGTGTATAATCTTTTGTATATGGTAACATAAAGGCTAAGCTTAAACTGCTTTATTTGGTGCAGTAAAAAGACCCCAAATCATGTATTTTAAAAATCAAAGCTTATGTATTTATTATCTTCCTCTGCAAAATAAATCTTAAATCTGTAGCCCACTATTTATATACATATATGTGTGTATCTGTCTATCTAGCTATCATCTATGTAATCTGCCGGTGGCTTTGGTGACTCTAGATAACCTCGGGCCGATTGCATGCCCCCCCCCCATGGCAGCAACGACCCATTCGAACCTCTGCCCTATCAACATTCGATGGTAGTCGCCCTGCCTACCATGGTGACCACGGGTGACGGGGAATCAGGGTTCGATTCCGGAGAGGGAGCCTGAGAAATGGAACAAAAAAAAAGAAAAATTTAAAAAAAGAAAAAAAAAAAAGCGTTAATAGCTGCTACTTTTCCATTACAGACTTATGAAAGTTAGTATGTAAAGCTTCATTATTTCAGGTGACTGAAATGATTAGCCCATTTTCAAACTTGCAAAATATCTATTTTTTCTAAAACTTGGCTATTATGTAGCTCTTCTTCTTAAAGCATAAGTGTACATAAACAGGTTGTATTTTGAAATGGATTTTTCAAACAAGTACAAGATTTTATAAATCATTGAAATTCTTTAAGAGTTAAATTCACAAATGATATTTTACTCATTGTGTAGAACACAGAACACAACTAGTTAAGTTTATCTTATACATACTTACCTCATCTAAAAATAACAGATGGAAAACTTGCTCTATGATTTTTTTCCAAAGATTTTGGAATACCATGACCCAGAGACTCATGCTAAATCATTTTGTTCCAATCAGTGAGAGAACATTTCCAGAAATTTCAGGCTTGTCAAAAACATTAGTCACCTATTTAAAAATCCATTACCATGAAATTTAACTTTTAAGGAAGAAATACATTTGTCAGCATACTTGTACACATTAAATGTTCACCTAAAAAAGATGTTGTCTTGTTCCAACAGCACAGATTAGCAATACTCCTACAGTTTTATCTTCAAAGTTTTGAATTTATTATGATAAATTTACTCAAACTTATTCACAAAGTATTTTTGAGGTAGAAATGAAATATTTGCCTTTTGAGCCATAACTTAAATTGTGAAATAAAAGACTTTGTCTTTGAAAAATTTTTTCTAACATCAAAAGCAAGTAGGCAGTCCTGAGGGATCAAAGGGGCTTTAGTTGGCTCTGCCTCAAAGGAGACTTCCTTATCTTTCCCTAAGATGAGGGCTTTGGTTCTGAGTTAATCCTGTCTTGATTGATAACTTGTTAACTAAACAATCAAATTGCTAAAAGAGGTGTGATTATCACCTCTACTCACCTCTAAATGGCAATCATTTGTCTTGACTTTTGAGTTTTCATGGGTAATTCCATACTATAACATAAATATGAGTTCTAAAATGTACTGACTTAGTGGATTTATTCCAGTATATGCTATATGCTTAAATAATTTTTTATATACCTCCAACATTACAAAGTTTCAATTAACATAGTAAATAGCAAAATGAAATGGTATAATGAAATGTCATAGTAGCTTTTCACAGACATGCCAAATAGATGGATAATGATTGCATTTTCTATCTCCAACTTAGTTTAAATCACATGTCTATCTCAATAAATATTGAGTATTAGGTCTTAGGCCTGCAGTCCAAACCTCATTTCTGTGTGAGATTTGAAAGGCTTGTGTATTTTTATGTGTGGAATTTTTAAAAAGTTCTGTACTGGCATGCCAGTTTAGTTTGTATAATAGCATAGGCTGCTGAATTTCTTTAAAAAGGGAGTGATAGAAAAAAAAAAGGGAGTGATAGAATACAATTAAGAAATATTGAGGATTCACCTGTGGGAAGAGGCTTGCTAGAATCAGTTACATTACCACATAACAGGAGGTAGCATTTCACAATTTTCCCCCACTGTTAGTGATTTTTAGATATTTTATATTTCTTCAGCTAGTTGCATTTTACAGTTTTCCCCTTAGATATTCTCTTAACAACTTTCAGAGCAGTCCCTAAAAAAGACAGGACACATGTCTTTATTTCTCCATTTCTACATGAGGAAAGTAAAGAAGAGAGAAGCCAAAAATATATCCCTCACCTAGGTCAGAGTGGAACAGAGTTCCCACTCTTAGTTCCAGCATTCTTTCCATTGTATGAGAGCTTTCTTGGTTTCCAAGGAAAGAATAATTGCTGGTACAATATTTTGAATACATCTTGTGTTGAGCTGGCAAAAGAATACAGAAGATAAGGAAGACACACTATGTGTACAATTCTGAAAATAAAAATGTGAATTATTGCTCTCTTTCATATAAGTTCTTGCTTCTAAAACAATTCAAACAAGGAAGATGAGATCCCATTGGAACCTCTGCAGACTCCTTTGAAGTGTTTAGTAGGCACTAGAAAAAGTTTGGTTTTTTTTCTTAATACTGTGATAAATTCTGTTTCATCTTAGAATCTGCATAGACTTGGAAACTTGTGAATACTTGTATTCTCTCCGTATCAATGGAGAGTTAGGGGCATTTTATTACTCTAGCAAGAGTACATACTCTAATTGTTGTTATTCAAAGAAATTTTATGTAAAACACAAGTTGGAAATAAATAAAATGACAAATAGAGCCAACTATTATTTTAACAGGTTCAATTTCTATGAATTAAATTTTACTTTGAAAAACTGTGTGCCACTGTAAAAGCTGTATATTTTGTGTTTTAAATATCTTTTATCCAAACAAATTAAGCAAATATTTTAGTAGTGCAATATATTTCCACTAATGATTAAACTAACATTACATTATGGAATGTTAAACATTAACTCTTACTTAGCAGTGAGGATGGAGATGGAGACCTCTATACTAATATTTTATAAGTGTTCCTCTTGGTGAACACCATAGTGCTAGAAAATTCACTTGGTTTTCAAAATTGCTGAAATTATTAAAAAAATATGGAAGAAAATGTTAAATCATGTAATTAGCTATGTAGTAACATTCTGTAGCAAATTGAAATTCAAAGTTTCATACTGGAATCATCATTTAAAAAGATGTTTCTATATGTGAGTCTTTGCTGTAGCTCCATTGATGGAAAGATTGGATGTAGGAAATGTATATGACTTTAAGAAAAACAATGAAGGGGAACCTGACTGGCCCAGTTGGTTAAGCGTCTGCCTTTGGCTCAGGTCATGATCCCAGGGTCCCTGGGGATAGGGATGGAGCCAGCCATGGGGCTCCCTGCTCAGCGGGGAGTCTGCTCCTCCCTCTAACCCCTCCTCCTTCCTCCTGCTCTCTGTCTCTCTCAAATAAAAGAAAGAAAGAAAGAAGAAAGAAAGAAAGAAAGAAGGAAAGAAAAAAAGAAAAACAATGAAGGCAGGACTCGGTAAAGCATCGAAATTGATTAGCTTGGTTGGGTGGCAGAGGGGAGGTCAGCAACAGATTAATACCCATTTCTTTTTTCACCTTAAATTTTTTAAAGTAAATTAAAATGCATAGGTTACTCTTTGGCAAAAATCAAAACAGAGGAACCTCTTGTTTGTATGGTTTTATAAGGCATCTCAAAATTCTGGAACTTAAATTCTAGAATTTATCATATGATTCATTGCTTTCAATGCATATGGTTGATTTTCTTCTAGTATACAAATGAATTACTCTTGCAGGTATGTGAAATATCCAGTAGACTACTCTATATACTTTGCTTATTTCTCTGATTTCCTTTTTTTTATTGTTCTAATAGTCATATTTTTGAATTATGTATTTAGACTTTCAGATAATCAGAAAATTTCCTTACTTTCTGTTCTCCTTTCTATTCTCAACACGCTTTAATTCTGAGAACCACTTTTCCCCCCACAGTAGGAAAACTACACTGATTTTCTCAAATCTTTTTAGACTTCAGTGTGATATGTCCTCTTCTTAACTCAGAAGATTTATTATGTATAAGCCATTTACTTAGCACTTATTTTTAATTTGAATACATTTTATCTAATATTGTTACTTAATCTACCTTTAAAAGTTACATGTATATGTATGGCTTAATGCATAATGGGAAAACAAGAACAACATGTTATACTTTTCCGTATTATTTTATATCTTACCTTTATGAGACAGAGTAAATTTGGATTTTGGAAGTGAGCTCATCATGTTCCTTGCATGGACTAGTTGCTTTAGATCCAACCAGCTTTATCTATTTATCCTTGTTCCATACCAGTATCTTTTTCTCTTTGTGCTACTACATGAGTAAGATTGGGTGTGTAAAATATTTCTTTGATCCATTCATTTATCCAAGCAGGAATATATATTCATCATTCACTGTGAAGTAGGGACTGTGTCTAGTAAAAACTCCTAGGCTTCATTCAGACACAGTTCAAATATAACCTCCACAGGATATGTTTTTCTCAAGTTAGGTCTAGCTTCTCTATTCTTTGTTCTTTTCTTAAAACTTTTCTGCATTCTTAGAAAAACATCCAGTTTAAAAGTTTGTACAAAAGTATGATTTTAACCATAATTAATTATATTTTATTAGTATCCTATATTATTTAGGTATGAATATTGTTCATAGATTGGTAGTGACTTGATGAATTATTTAATTTGTGTTTATTCAAAATGTGTGCATTTTTCTATAGCATTGCAGTCACTTTTATAACATTTATTGTATGCTAGTCATCACATAACTATTTACAACTGGCATTTAAAAATTGGTTTTCTTTTAACTTTTAAAAAAATACATGAAATTACAAATCAAAACTCTGGAGACAATAAACTCAGTGGTTGCCCGGAGTGGCAGATGGGAGAGGGATGAATAGAAGAGCACAGAGAATTGTTAGGGCAGTGAAGAATATTCTGTATGATATCATAATGATGGATATATGTTTTTGTGCATTTGTCCAAACCCATAAAATGTAGAAGCCAAGAATGAACATTTAAGTTAACTATGGACTTCGGATGATTATGATATGTCATTATAGGTTCATCTTTATTGTGGCATCTATATGCCACAACTTTATGTCAAAACCTCAAGCAAGGGATGCCTGGGTGGCTCGGTTAAGCAGCAGCCTTCGGCTCAGGTCATGATCCCGGTGTCCTAGGATCGAGTCCCACGTCGCGCTCCTTGCTCAGCAGGGAGCCTGCTTCTCCCTCTGCCTGCCACTCTGCCTGCCTGCGCTCGCTCACTCTCTCTCCCTCTCTCTGACAAAAAAACAAAAAAAAAAACCAAAAAAAACCCTTAAGCAATATAGGGAACAAATTGCTCTCAAATTAAATGAAGATATAGAAAATATACACATAACTGCCCTCCAATCAGAAGGATGTTGTGAAAAACAATTGTAAAAATTTCTGAAACACCAAAATAGATGCACACAGGCAAGTCCACAAATACTGCAACTCAACATTGAGTAGTAAGATTGGTTCTAAGGGGAAAGATGGAGCCTAATTCTTTGGAGCTCTTCATTCCAACATGGATAAACAACCCCATATGGGCTCATGCTAGAGTTAGACAAGAAATTTTGCAGTGTCTTTTTTTTTTCTTTTCTCCCTTGAATAGAAGTTAAATAATGTGGGAAGTATTGCTGTAAATCTGGTATCAGATAATAAACACCTAGCCATAAGAAATACTAGTGAGACATACAATTCTGCCAAAGGACTACTTCTAATCACCTCTAATAACTATCTAATAATAATCCAAAGGCAACATTCATTACCCAGGAGAGTCTGGCTTATGCACAGCACAGATGTGCAGTCTTCTTATTTCCATTTCATCACTCTCAACTCCAGACATGGTGGTTTATTCTTTTGTTCCTTATGTTCATCAGTTCTTGGTTATAGGATGTCCCATCTTCATTTTTTATTAATTGTGGCTCCAATTGGTTACATTGTTAGTTAAACATCAGGGCAATTCAGAGACTTACTTTTTCAGAGGGTGGATAATCAAGTCAATTAATGAAATTCTTCTCTGGAATATTGGTAAACTTTTATCCTGCAGCACATTCTTAGGTTCTTTTTTATAACTTACAATTATGTCTGACATTCCATACTAATCAGTCCATCTAGTTCTTTGCACAATTCCTGTTTTGCCTGGAACAATTGTGCTTACCTGTGTTTTTCTCTATCTCTGTTACCCTACTTATATAGATTGGAAAATGTATTTACTCATTTTATAATATGTACTTTCAATAAAAGAAATGTCACCTGAAAATATAAACATATATTTAAAAATGTTATTTCCATGTATTCTTGCTCATTTATAAATCTTTATTGTTTTTTTTTTTAAGATTTCATTTATTTATTTGACACACAGAGAGAGATCACAAGTAGGCAGAGAGGCAGGCAGAGAGAGAGGGGGAAGCAAGTTCCCTGCTGAGCAGAGAGCCTGACATGGGACTCCATCCCAGGACCCTGAGATCATGACCTGAGCCGAAGGCAGAGTCTTAACCTACTGAACCACCCAGGCACCCTGATTTTGTTTTTGAATATGAAAAGCATGGGCTCATTATGAGAAAGATAACATTAAAGAATAAAAAACTGAAAAAATGAAAGTTGCCACTTTAGTTCTTTCCCAAGAGAAAAGCACTCATGTAGTTAACAAGTGTGCTCACCAGTAAGCAGCTGTTTTGCATCCATTTTCTTCCTTCACTCTCTGTCTCTACTCAACCCTCCAGCTAGCTAACTTTTTCCTTATAATCTAAATATCTTACAAATATGATATTACGCTGTATATTTGAATATGATTTTACAGTGGAGTTCACTGATCATTGGATAATATGCCCAATGATCAGAATTGGATATAAAACAATAGGCAGTATCCATCCCCTGTCTAGCATCAGTTCTTAATTGGGAAAAAAACTAACAGTTTCATCTTTTCAGGGTAGGCGACAAATGTATGGAGGAGAGACTGAAATTGGACAGAGAAACAGGAAGTAACTCAGACTTCGAAAGTAGTCTTGGCTTGATTTCTCAGTAATTTTGTGGTCCAATGTCTCTGGATTGGGCCAATGAAACTAGTTCTAGAGTAGTAAGAGAATTCTTAGTTAGCTAGAACACCTAGAATTACCCATTCATTTGGTATTTAATCTCAAGGGGACAGTACCAACAGTAGCTGCTACAAACAAAGAACTGGGTCATAAGTGGAAATCTGGAACTCTTAGGATAGGGACAAGGCAGACTTTTCTTGGTCAATTGAGTAGCTTGGAATAAAGAGACTTTTTTTTTTTTGTATGATTGAATTTTATGGGTTCTTCTTACAGTGTTGTAGCAGGTCCTTGCTATGTTATATGATGTCTTGTGTTCATGCTAGTAATATAAATCAACTTCATTATTATAACATTTGTTTTGATTACAAAACAGTTACTGATTCTTTTAAATGTATTCCTAAACACTACTAGTTGGTATGTGTTTTTTGGTGTGTGTATATGTTAACCTGTTATTGTCTATCTTTGGTATCTAAATATGAAAGTTCATATAAAAACTCAAGGTTTCCATCTCTTTTCTAGGCTTTGGATGGTTGTAAAAAAGATAAAAGGAATTGCCATTTTTAATCTATATTTTAATATTTCTTTTTTTTTTTTAAGATTTTATTTGTTTAGGGGTGCCTAGATGGCTCTGTGGGTTAAAGCCTCTACCTTCGGCTCAGGTCGTGATCCCAGGGTTCTGAGATCGAGCCCCACATCAGGCGCTCTGCTCAGCACGGGGTCTACTTCCTTTCCTCTCTCTCTGCCTGCTTCTCTGTCTACCTGTGATCTCTGTCTGTCAAATAATTAAATAAAATCTTTAAAAAAAAGATTTTATTTGTTTATTTGACAGACAGATCACAGATAGGCAGAGAGGCAGGCAGAGAGAGAGATAGGGTGAAGCAGGCTCCCTGCCCAGCAGAGAGTCCCATGTGGGCTCGATCCCAGTACCCTGGGATCATGACCTGAGCTGAAGGCAGAGGCTTTAACCCACTCAGCGACCCAGGTGCCCCTACATTTTAACATTTCTTAAATCAACAGACCACCTATAATAAAAGGTGTTCATTTAGTGCATAGTTTCTTTATTTTTTTCTGCTTCCCATTCCCCTCCTAGAGTAAAGGATATAGGTTATCACTTTTTTAAGGTCTGGTGTGTAGTATAAAATCTAGCACTTTTGGCTGGATAGAACTTTGATCACGTTTACAGTTTATCATATAGATACTAGCCCGTGCAAGTTTATCCTTTTTTTTTTTTAAGTTTTTCCTTTCTACTTGGGTTAAGTTTGCTCATTTTTTTGTTCTTGGATATTGACATATATTGTCAAAGTTTTCAAAATTTATTGGTGTCATTTGTCTATAATATTTTAAAAAATTCTCCTTACTTGCCTCATATTTCTCTGTATCTTTATTGATCTTTCATTTGATTTTAGAAGTTTGTACAGCTTATTCATCTTTTTAAAAAGCCAAATAGATCTCAAAGATAAATTGCTTTAATTAAATCTATACCTGAATGCATATATGCATAGCCAATTAGATGATAATTTGACTGAGTGTAATTTCTGTGTTTAAAATTATCTTCCTTCAAAATTGTTTAGAAATTACTCCATGGTTTCCTGATATTTGGCACTGAGAATTCTCTTGATAATCTCTTTGCTTCATATGACACTTGATTTTTCTCTCCCAAAACCTGCAAAGTTTTCATCATTTCAGTTCACAAGTTTTACCAGGATGCTTCTGACTTTGTTTTCTTTTTTCAATATTCTTGCCTAACAATTAGTGGGCTGTTTGATCTGGAAAAACTGAATACTTTCAACAATACATCTGGAGGTATTATTATTAGGACCCTTGTTTTCTCTGGGTGTGGAGTTTCTTCCACAACTCTATTGGTAACATTTGTCTATTTTCATTTCCTTCCATTGTCACAGAGGTAGGGAGTTTCTGAGCTCTGCCTAATTTTTCCTAAAATTAGAAATAACTGAAATTGGGATTATTCAATAAAAAAAGAAATTACTGAAATTGGTATAGTCATGGCAATCAATGTGGAGGAGGTTCCTGACAAAATTAAAAATACAAATATCAAATGATCCAGCAGTTCCGAAGGAAATGAAATCAGGATTTTGAAGAAATATCTGCACTCCCACGTTCACTGCAACATTATTTACAGTAGCCAAAACATGGAAACAACGTAAATGTCTGTTTATGGATTGATGGGTAAAGAAGATGTGATGTGTATATATACAATGTAATACCATTCAGCCTTAAGAAGAGGGAAATCCTGTCATTTGCAACTACATGGATGAAACTTAATATGTGAAATCTTAAAAAGTAAAATTCATAGAAGAGTAGAATGGTGGATGCCAGAGGCTAGATATGCTGGTCAAAGGGTACAAAGTTTCACTTACTTAGGGTGAACAAGTTCTGATGATCTAATAAACAGCATGGTGACCATATTTAATAATACTGTGTTGTACACTTGAAATTTGCTGAGAGAATAGATCGTAAGTGTTTTAACCATACACAAAAAAATGGTCACTCTGTGTGATGGTAAATATTTAAATTAGCTTGATAGTGATAATCATTTTACAGTGCAAAATCAAAATATTGGGGGCACCTGGGTGGCTCAGTGGGTTAAAGCCTCTGCCTTCAGCTCAGGTCATGATCCCAGGGTCCTGGGATTGAGCTCCACATCGGGCTCTCTGCTTGGCAGGAAGCCTGCTTCCTCCTCTGTCTCTCTGCCTGCCTCTCTACCTACTTGTGATCTCTGTCTGTCAAATAAATGAATAAAAAATCTTTAAAAAAAATCAAAATATTGCATTGTACACATTAAATATGTGCAGCTTTCATTTACAAATTATACTTCAGTAAATCTGAGGGAAAACAAAACAAAACAAAACAAAAAAGATAATATTTGCTTTGTATCTCCTAGTTTCCATTCAGCTGATTGGACCATTTTCTCTTTTGATCTTGAGTTTGTTTTTAATTTTTCTTCTTTATTTTCATTAGCACTTTGTGAGGAGAATAAAGTAGTTAAAAGGCTAAATATTTAATCTTGAGGTAGAAATTAAATTTTCTTGGTTTGCAAGAATTTATTAAGTATATTAACGCTTTATCCATGATCTCTATTATATTTTATGCATTATACTTAATTTAAAGTTTGTTTATGATATTTTTGATATGCACAAATATAGTTTATATAATTACATCTGCTATTCCCAAAGGGTCCTATTTTTGTTTTCATTTTATGTAGACTTTCTCTCTCCTAGTGTTATATAAATATCATATTTTCCAAATATTTTCAGTAGAAGAATTAAAGTTTCATTATGTATACATACATTCTGTTATCTATCTATCTGTCATCTACTATCTACCTAACTACTTGCCTATTTATCTGTTATCTATGTAGTTATACAGAAATAGTGCCTTTTAAATTGTATGAAGTATGATTTTATTTATTTTTCAAGTGATGAAACTGTTTATTAAATAACTTACACTTTCTCACATATTATTGTACATACATATTATTTAAAAATCATCTTGGGCCCCAAGAAGATGAAGGCAAAAGGATAGATCAAGTTTCACCCTAAAGGAACTTAAAGTATAAAATGGTACATTGGCAAACATAGGAAAAGGTGTGGTCAGGAGGAGATAGCTAGCTGTCAACAATAGTGTTTACCCAGTTTCTGTATGCATGCTTTGTTGAACTTATTGTAATTGCCTTATGTCTAGGCCAGACGATGACTTTCCTAAGAGACATTCTAAAGATAAGACCATTAAACAAAGATGACAAATTTTTTAATTAAACAAGAAAACATTTTTTCCCCCCAAGTCTGAGGTAGGAACTTTTAGGAAGATTTCTGTGTCCACATGATTTCTCAGATTAGATTTGGATTTTACCAATAGGAGAAGATATAAACATGGAAAGAAATAGAAGTTGAGCTCATGGGGCCTTCAGAAGAGTCTTATTTCCTAAATTATTAAAATCTCTATCCAAAGTGTCATAATTTAGAGGGGAGTAAATAGGACCACTGATTCAGGAATAGAAGCAGGCTTTGCCCATCTTTTTAATAGGTTTCTCTGAGAGATAGCAGGCCCCATGACAGTTCCCCATACCATTGGTCCAGGCAGTAGGTAAATAGTTATAGAGGGGCATGAGGAAGACTTATTGAGCCCTTAGGTTCCCTGTAAACTACTGAGGCAGCCACGTATTTTCTCTTGGTTTTTCAAGTACTGTGACTCTGATGTTCCTGTGGGCTAGAGAGTCCTGTGGTATTGAAACAATGTGACAATATGGTAGCAAAAAAACATGGCCAATTGTAGATGAAGATGAGATAAGATGACTGAGCCTCTGAAATGTGCATTAAAGTTTAAGACCTGGTGGAGAAGCAGCTGCAAGTCATGAGACTTGTGACATTAGTATTGTTCAAGGTAGAAGAATTTGCATGTTGAAAATGCCAGTGGCATATGAGAAATTGAAAAGCTAGTGGGCGGAGGTAAAGGGTCACTGGCTAGATACAAATTGGAGTGTGGCAGAAGCCATGCTGTGACAGATCATAATAGCGCATTGTTGAATTGCTGTAATTTGGTAACAGTATGTTTTAGGGGAATTTTCAGCATATGACTATACTAATTCAGTTTTTTTCTCTCTTCACTGATTATTCCAAGATGAAGATGAATTTTTATTCTTAAAAAACAAAATTCAAGGTTTTTTTTTGAACTCTGTTGTATTAGAAAATTTAATTTAGATAAAATTTATATTTTTCATTAATAAGTCTTTCTATCTATGAAGTTGTTATATTCCTGTATAGATTATGAAATTTCTTTACATGGGTCTAGAAAATTATTTTCAAGTTTTTTTCTTAGTTCTATAAATGTTTTGATGTAATTGTGAATAAAGTCCTTTTAAAATCATATTTCCTAAATGTCTAGTAATCTTGTATATGAAATGTATTGATTTTTTATTTATTTTGTACTCAGCCAACAGTTGGTGCTACTGGTTAGTTTCACACTTATATTGTTAGCTGTTGAGCTTTTTAGGACAGCCTTATATTTTAAAAAAATATAAAGAGGAAAATAGTTTGTCTTATTCTGTACTTATATTTAAATTAATTTATTGAGTTTTAGTTATTTGTCCTCATTTTATTTTTTTGAGATTCCAAAAGCAATGCATAATAACAATGGTTAAAGCGAACTACTTTAAAATAATAGGTCATCTAATATCTAATCATATAATATCATATCACTGAGGATAATTTTGATTGAAATTTCACATTAATATTGTTCTTCGGTTACACCTAGTATCTAATAGTTAATGATTTGCCAAATAAGACCTCCACCCTCCCTTCTGAAGAGGCTTCAGAAATAGAGATTTGATTTCATCATCTTTTGAGATTACTTAAATTATTATGCTTTGGCATTCTTAGTAATAACCTGTTTTTAGTAATAAACTGTTTATTCACACAAATTTAAGGACTTATTATGCTGTGTTATAAACACTGTTTATTTATCTTCATCTTCTACTAATCCAAATCCCTGAAAAATAATACTCATCTCCACTTCAAATGAAGTGTTTAGTATGTATTTATAAAAGAATAAATGAATTATTTCCTGTCTGGATCTTTAAACGTTGGATATATTTGTTATTTCTTACCACTGAGAAGGTATAGAATCTTGTCCTCTCTGCTTATGGTCAGTTCTCTAGAAATTACAGTTACTGGTGAAATTCCTCTATGTAACCAGAAATAAATATTAACATTTAAAAAATGATTATGACTTGTGAAAGAACCAGAAGCAGTGTCATCCTTGGAAAAGGAAGTTCATTACTATCCAGACAGCAAATGTGCCAACTTTTTGTGTTTGCCACTAAAGAAATTGTCTAAGGGTAAAGTACTCAAGGATTCAAGTCGAAGGTTGGAAATGGGGAAGAGAAGTTAAATCTGTTTTCTCTTGTCCGTCTTTCTGTTGTCTTAAGAAAGATACCCAAGTACTCTTGCCAGCTTCCATTAGACAACTGACCTTTATATTCTCTTGAGTAGAGTTACTCTGTAAACAAAGAAATAGGAAACACAGTAAGCAGGAAAAGTAACCTGTCTTTGTAATTATCTGACATTATTATTCTTTTAAGTTCCATGGGGCTTGAACTCATGACCCTTGATATCAAGAATCACATGCTCTACTGTCTGAGCCAGCCAGGTGCCCTTATCTGACACCATTTTCTTCCCATGTTCATTTTTTTTCTTTTTAATGTTTTAATTAATTATTTTTATTAACATATAATGTATTATTTGCCCCAGAGGTATAGGTCTGTGAATCATCAGCCTTACACACTTCACAGCACTCACCATATCAAATACCCTCCCCAATGTCCATAACCCAACCACCCTCTCCATAACCCTCCTTCCCCCAGCAACCCTCAGTTTGTTTTGTGTGATTAAGAGTCTCATGGTCGTCTCCCTCCCAAACCCATCTTGTTTCATTTTCTCCTTCCCTACCCCACCAACCCCTCCCCACCTCTCAAATTCCTCATATCAGAGAGATCATATGATAATTGTCTTTCTCTGAGTGACTGATTGCACTCAGCATAATACCCTCTAGTTCCTCATTGCAAATGGCAAGATTTCATTTCTTTTGATGGCTGCATAGTATTCCACTGTGTGTGTGTGTGTGTGTGTGTGTGTGTGTGTGTGTATGTATATGCTTTGTGTGTGTGTGTGTGTACACACACACACAATTCACACTATTCACAGATTTTTGAGGAACCTCCATGCTGTTTTCCAGAGTGGCTGCACCAGCTTGCATTCCCACCAACAGTGTAGGGTGGTTCCCCTTCCTCCACATCCTCGCCAGCATCTGTCATTCCCTGACTTGTTAATTTTAGCCATTCTGACTGGTGTGAGGTGGTATCTCATTGTGGTTTTGATTTGTATTTCCCTGATGCCGAGTGATGTGGAGCACTTTTTCATGTGTCTGTTGGCCATCTGGATGTCTTCTTTG
The DNA here is from genome assembly GCA_004024625.1 of Mellivora capensis. Classification (NCBI taxonomy): domain Eukaryota; kingdom Metazoa; phylum Chordata; class Mammalia; order Carnivora; family Mustelidae; genus Mellivora; species Mellivora capensis. The sequence goes on along the minus strand of PISX010016865.1, from coordinate 9,222 downwards.
CAGAAATGTCTGTTCCTGTCCTCTGTCCATTTCTTGATTGGATTATTTGTTCTTTGGGTGTTGAGTTTGATAAGTTCTTTATAGATTTTGGATACTAGTCCTTTATCTGATATGTCATTTGCAAATACCTTCTCCCATTCTGTCAGTTGTCTTTTGGTTTTGATGACTGTTTCCTTTGCTGTCCAAAAGCATTTTAACTTGTTGAAGTCCCAGTAGTTCATTTTTGCCCTTGCTTCTCTTGCCTTTGGTGATGTTTCTAGGAAGAATTTGCTGCTGCTGAGGTTGAAGAGATGCTGCCTGTGTTCTCCTCCAGAATTTTGATGGATTCCTTTCTCACATTGAGGTCCTTCATCCATTTTGAGTCTATTTTTGTGTGTGCTGTAAGGAAATGGTCCAGTTTCATTTTTCTGCATGCGGCTGTCCAATTTTCTCAACACCATTTGTTGAAGACACTGTCTTTTTTCCATTCCAGGAGGACATTCTTTCCTCCTTTGTCGAAGATTAGTTGACCATAGTTGAGGATTTATTTCCGGGCTCTCTATTCTGTTCCATTGATCTGTGTGTCTGTTTCTGTGCCAGTATCATACTGTCTTGATGATGACAGCTTTGTAATAGAGCTTGAAGTCTGGAATTGTGATGCCGCCAACTTTGGCTTTCTTTTTCAACATTCCTCTGGCTATTTGGGGTCTTTTCTGGTTCCATATAAATTTTAGGATTATTTGTTCCATTTCTTTGAAAAAAATTGATGTTATTTTGATAGGGATCGTATTAAACATATAGATTGCTTTAGGTAGCATAGATATTTTCACAATATTTTTTCTTCTAGTTCATGAGCATGGAATGCTTTTCCATTTCTTTGTGTCTTCCTCAATTTCTTTAATGAGTACTTTATTGTTTTCTGAGTACTGATTCTGTGACTCTTGGGGTAGGTTTGTTCCTAGGTATCTTATGGTTTGAGTTGCAATTGTAAATGGGATCAACTCCTTAATTTCTCTTTCTTCTGTCTTGTTGTTGGTGTATAGAAATGCAACTGATTTCTGTGCATTGATTTTATATCCTGACACTTTACTGAATTCCTTACAAGTTCTACCAGTTTTGGAATAGAGTCTTTTGGGTTTTCCACAGAAAGTATCATATCATCTGCAAAGAGTGAGAGTTTGACTTCTTCTTTGCTGTTTTGGATGCCTTTAATTTCTTTTTGTTGTCTGATTGCAGAGGCTAGGACTTCTAGTACCATGTTGAATAGCAGTGGTGATAGTGGACATCCCTGCCGTGTTCCTGATCTTAGTGGAAAAGCTCTCAGTTTTTCCCCATTATGAATGATATTCGCTGTGGGTTTTTTTGTAGATGGCTTTGATGATATTGAGGAATATACACTCTGTCCCTACACTTTGGAGCATTTTGATCAAGAAAGGATGCTGTACTTTGTCAAATGCTTTTTCAGCATCTATTGAGAGTCATATGGTTCTTGTTATTTCTTTTATTAATGTATTGTATCACATTGATTGATCTGTGGATGTTGAACTAACTATGCAGTCCTGGGATAAATCCCACTTGGTCATGGTGAATAATCCTTTTAATGTACTGTTGGATCCTATTGACTAGTATTTTGGTGAGAATTTTCGCATCTGTGTTTGATGGGATCTTTGTTTGGATTTGGGATTAAGGTGATGCTGGCCTCATAAAATGAGTTTGGAAGTTTTCCTTCCATTTCTATTTTTTGGAACAGTTTCAGAAGAGTAGGAATTAATTCTTCTTTAAGTGTTTGGTAGAATTCCCCTGGGAAGCCATCTGGCACTGGGCTCTTGTTTGTTGGGAGATTTCTGATGACTGCTTCATCAGAAGCAGTACTGGTTATGGGTCTGTTCAGGTTTTCTCTTTCTTCCTGGTTCAGTGTGGTAGTTTATACATCTCTAGGAATGCATCCATTTCTTCCAGATTGTCAAATATGCTGGAGTATAGTTGCTCATAATATGTTCTTATAACTGTTTGTATTTCTTTGGTGTTGGTTGTGATCTCTCCTCTTTCATTCATGATTTTATTAATTTGGGTCCTTTCTCTTTTCTTTTTGATAAGTCTGGCCAGAGGTTTATCAATTTATTAATTCTCTCAAAGAACCAGCTCCTAGTTTTGTTGATTTGTTCTATTGTTTTTTGGTTTCCATTTCATTGATTTCTCCTCTGATCTTTATTATTTCTCTTCTCCTGCTGGGTTTAGGCTTTCTTTCTTGTTCTTTCTCCAGCTCCTTTAGGTGTAGGGCTAGGTTATATATTTGAGACCTTTCTTGTTTCTTGAGATACGCTTGTATCACTGTATATTTTCCTCTCAGGACTGCCTTTGTTGTGTCCCACAGATTTTGAACCATTTTGTTTTCATTATCACTTGTTTCCATGAATTTCTTCAATTCTTCTTTAATTTCCTGGTTGACCTATTCATTCTTTAGTATTATGAATTTTAGCCTCCATATATTTGGGTTCTTTCCTCTTGTGATTGAGTTCTAGTAGCTTCAGAGCATTGTGGTCTGAAAATATGCAGGAATGATCCCGATCTTTTGGTACCAGTTGAGACCTGATTTGTGACCCAGGATGTGATCTATTCTGGAGGATGTTCCATGTGTACTAGAGAAGAATGTGTATTTTGTTGCTTTGGGATGGAATGTTCTGAATATACCTCTGATGTCCATCTGGTCCAGTGTGTCATTTAAGGCCTTTATTTCCTTGTTGATCTTTTGCTTGGATGATCTATCCATTTCAGTAAGGGGGGTGTAAAATTACCCTACTATTATTATATTACTTTCAATGTGTTTCTTTGATTTTGTTATTAATTGGTTTATACAGTTGGCTGTTCCCATGTTGGGGGCATAGATATTTAAAATTGTTAGATCTTCTTGTTGGACAGACCCTTTGAGTATGATATAGTGTCCTTCCTCTTCTCTTATTATAGTATTTGGCTTATTAGCTAATTGATCTGATAAAAGGATTGCCACCCCAGCTTTCTTTTGATGTCCATTAGCATGGTAAATTGTTTTCCACCCTGTCACTTTAAATCTGGAGGTGTCTTTAGGTCTACAATGAATTTCTTGTGGACAGCATATTGATGGGTTTTTTTTTTTTTATCCATTCTGATACCCTGTGTCTTTTGATTGGGGCATTTAGCCCATTTATATTCAGGGTAACTATTGAGAGATACGAATTTAATGCCGTTGTATTGTCTGTAAGGCGACTTTTACAGTATATTGTCTCTGTTCCTTTCTGGTCTACTACTTTTAAACTCTCTCTTTGCTTAGAGGACCCATTTCAATATTTCCTGTAGGTCTGGTTTGGTATTTGCAATTCTTTTAATTTTTATTTGTCCTGGAAGTTTTTATCTCTCCTTCTATTTTCAGTGATGGTCTAGCTGGATATAGTATTCTTGGCTGCATGTTTTTCTCATTTAGTGTTCTGAATATATCATGCCAGTTCTTTCTGGCCTGCCAGGTCTCTGCGGACAAGTCTGCTGCCAATGTAATATTTCTACAATTGTATGTTACAGACTTCTTGTCCCAGACTGCCTTCAGGATTTTCTCTTTGTCACCAAGACTAGTAAGTTTTACTATTGCATGATGGGGTATGGACCTATTTTTATTGATTTCGAGGGGGTTTCTCTGTGCCTCCTGGATTTTGATGCTTCTTCCCTTTGCCATATTAGGGAAATTCTCTATTATAATGTGCTATAATGTACCTTCCGCCCCCCTCTCTCTTCTTCTTCTGGAATCCCAATTATTCTATTATTGTTTCATCTTATGGTACCACTTATCTCTCAAATTCTCCCCTTTTGGTCCAGTAGGTGTTTGTCTCTCTTTTGCTCAGCTTCTTTATTCCCCATCATTTGGTCTTCTATATCACTAATTCTCTCTCTTGCCTCATTTGTCTAACAGTAGGAGGCTCCATTCTTGATTGCACCTCATTAATAACTTTTTTTTAAAAATTTCAGCTTGATTAGATTTTAATTTTTTAATTTTTCCACAAAGGGATTTTATTCCTCTGGACAGGATTTTTCTAATATCTTCCATGCCTTTTTTGAGCCCAGCTAGCACCTTGAGAATCGTCATTCTGAACTCTAGATCTTACCAATGTCTCTATTGATTAGATCCCTAGCCATTGGTACTGCCTCTTGTTCTTTTTTTTTGTGGTGTGTTTTTCTGCCTTATCATTTTATCCAGATAAGAATATATGAATGAAATTATAAAATACTAAAAGGATGGCAAAGACCCCAGAAAAATGTGTGCTAACCAAATCAGAAAATATCCCAAATCGGAGGGGAGATGAAAAGGGGTTAAAAAAAATATATATATATATTCAATTGGTGAATATAACAGAGCCACCCACTTGATTTTGGGTGTATTTTGGTCTCTTAGAAGAAACTACCTCCCAAAATTTTAAAGAAAGAAAAGCATATATGTATACAAAAATAAGGGTAAACATGATGAAGGGATGGAATATGAATGTAAAGATGAAAATTTAAAAATGAATTTTAAAAAAGAAATTGATAAGATAAGTTGGTTGGAAAAAGAAGAAAAAAAAAGGGGAGGAGAGTATGTGCTCAGGCTGCAGATTGGACCAAAGCCTTGTGCTTGATTTAGTGTATATTTTGATCTATTAGAAGAAATTATATCCCAAAATTTTTTAGGGGGAAAAAAAACCCCTACTTACATAATATATAATATATATAATATACATAATATAAGGTTAAATACAATGAACAACAAAATATGACTGTAATAATGAATGTTTAAAAAGATTTTTTTAAAGAAAGGTATTCTTAAGATAAACTAGTTAAAAAACGTTAAAAGAGGAAAGATGAAAAGTTAAAAAATAGAATAAGAAAAAAATAAAATTAAAAAAATTTAATTTAACTTATAAGAGTAAAGGATCATGGGAAGAAAGCCCTGCATTTCATGCATTCCTTTCCCCTAGCTCTGGAGTTCCACTGTTCTCCTTGATTGTGAACTCTGTCTTGTCTGGATGTTCTTGCAGATCTTCTGGGGGAGGGGCCTGTTGTAGTGATTCTCAAATGTCTTTCCATGAGGCAGAATTGCACCGCCCTTGCCAGGGGCCAGGCTAAGAAATCTGCTCAAGTTCGCTCTCAGGAGTTTTTGTTCCCTGAATGCTTTCTGTAGAGCTCTAGAGGATGGGAATGAAAATGGTGGCCTCCTAGTCTCTACCCTGGATGATTTGAGCTCTTGGGGCCCCACTCCTCAGTGTGCCTTCAGAGAAAAGGGATCAATCACTCCCATCTCCCTGGTCTCCAGCTGTATTCCGGGCTCACCTGGCCTGTGACTGAGCATTTCTGTCTTTGGCTCACAGCCTCGTTTGGTGTTCCAAACCCAACAGATTCTTGCCTCCACAGGAGGAAGGTGAGTCTTCCTGAATCTGCCACTTGTGCATTCCCTGCTCAAAGAGCAGGGGCCCGACTGTGCCACGGATCACGGTTTATGGTAACCACGAGCTGAGAGCTCACTCCTCAGCTCTGTCTCTGTAGTAGGCTTCCCTGCTCTGATACCTGTGAGCTCTGCCACACTCAGACACCCCCAATCTTTCAGTGACCCCACAGGTGCTGAGACCACGCTGTCCCTGCAAGGGCTCCATCCCTGCTTAGACTCTGGAGCGATATCCCCAGATATGGATAGAAAGAGACTTTTCTTAACTTCTATGCCAAAATTCCTGGACTTATATTCAGGTAACTGAATATAGTGGAGCAGGCTTCTAAAAGTTCTGATTTTGTGCTCCACTGCTCTACCACTTACCGGGAGCCAGCCCCTCCCCCCGCAGTCTATCTTTCCATTGCTTTGGATTCAGTTCTCTGCTTGTCCTACCTTTCAGAAAGTAGTCAATTTTCTGTTCCCAGAATTGCTGTTCTTCTCTTCAATCTCCTGTTGGAATTGTAGGTGTTCGGAATGGTTTGATAACTATCTTGCTGAACTCCTGCAACCTGATGTCATTTCAGTCTGTTCTTCCTCTGCCATCTTTCCTCTCTTCCTCTTCCCATGTTCACTTTGTTCTCAATACTTCCTGTTGCTCACCTGTTTGTGTTGGCCTTGTTCATATCCTCATGGATAAGATTAGATTGATGTATGATTAGATTGCATTGTTATATCTTTATAATGTTTGTTGTGTCCTCTTTAGTCACCAAATACAACATATCTGACTAAAACCTATTTCTAAGAACAGTTCTATACTGTATCATGAAATGGCTACCTGATTTGTCTTAAGGAGTTTTCTTTTTATCAGTGCCCAAAGATTTTTCTCACTCACATGGTACTTGTTTGGTTTTCTAACAACTTTAGGGGTGAATGGCATCATCTATTCAGCAAACATAGGACAGTAAGCAAGCACATGGATTGCACAGGTTGTGCTAGTCTTACAGCTCAAAGCTTTTTATCAGGAATCTTTGACAGCAAGGTCAATATATTTAAAATCAAATATAAGGATTTTCTAGATGGGTACTCAGTTAAAAAAGAGAAAAAAATACAAAGAGCTCAAGTACAGACACAAGACGTTACCTCCATTTCTCTGTTTTCCTTCTTTTGAAGAGAACTACACATTCTTCCTTGAAAGAATTATGTTAACAGTTTTTCTCTAATTTCAAATTTTTCACGAAAGGCACCTGCTTGCAACATTCCTTTGCAGAAATGTACTGAAGTACTCAAATTGCAAATAGTTACCTGAATATAAGTCCAGGAATTTTGGCATAGAAGTTAAGAAAAGTCTCTTTCTATCCATTTTTTTCTTTGGAACTCCCCTCAGAAGGGTAGTCTTTGCATATACATACTACTAATGAAGAAATTCTTAATGTTTTAATTAGCAGTAAATTTTACACCACATAAAACAGTTCTCCAAACAATGAAGTTGTGTGTTCATTTAGATTTAGATTGTGGCATAGCTTATACTGTGACTTTTTCATCTTTTTAGTAAAACTAATGAGTGGTATGAAATATTTTCAGAAATCAGAGTAAGGCTATGGCAATTTCTGTTGTGGCTATATACTGATTTTTCTGATTCTTTGACTCTTGAAATGATATTCATATGTCAAAACACAACCCAAATATCATTTTTTAAAAAAACATCTAATTCTTACAATAGATTTATTCTAATATGCTTATTTTTATATAAGAATGGACTTATTTTACATAATTTCTCTCTCTCTGCATGTATATATAACTTCTGTGATTTTTTTTTAAGATTTTATATATTTATTTGACAGAGAGAGAGATCACAAGTAGGCAGAGAGGCAGGCAGAGAGAGAGGAGGAAGCAGGCTCCCTGCCGAGGAGAGAGCCTGATGCGGGGCTCGATCCCAGGACCCTGAGATCATGACCTGAGCTAAAGGCAGAGGCTTAACACACTGAGCCACCCAGGTGCCCCCCAAATATCATTTTTTATGAAATCATATATTGACCTCCTGGGCAAAGTTAACCAATTGCCTCTATATTTCCAAAACACTGGTATGATAACCCTGTATAAGAACTTCTCTGATAACCCATGTATAATAATTTTATCAATAACTTGTATTTTTTATTTCTGTCACGCATTAGCTCCTTGAAAGTAGGGACTCCAATGCCTAGAGATACATTATAAATGAAGAGTAAATGAAAAAATGAATTACTATAACAAATTTGATGTTGTATTAAGCCCATTCATTCATTTGTTAAACAAATATTTGTCAAACTTCTATCACAGGTAGGCCTTGTTTTTAGGCCCAGATGATATAGCAGAGAGCAAAATCAATTAAAATCCCTGCACTAATGGAACTGATGATCTAGAACATTGTGAAATTACAGAAATTTCACCATTTTTCTACAAAAATGACAATATATATGGTTCAAATGAATATATTTTGGTGGGGCAGTGAAATTAAGAAACTAGATTCAAAGCTTCTTAAAGCAGGGGTTGTATTTCCTTTACTTATTATATTGCCAGTGGTTAACTTCAGAACTCTGTCAACACTCATACATCAGCCTCGTCTGAGTCCCCATCTTCTGTTACCTGGGTTACTAAAATAGCCTCCTTCATGGTCTCCCTGCTATGTGTCCTATTAGTTCTTGTTCTTAGAAAAACAGCCCAAGCTCAAGCCTATTTAAAGTGTCTATGAATCATATCACAACATTCTTCTTGACAAAACCCTATGGTGGTTTCCTATTTCACTAAGAGGAAGCACTAGCTTTCTTGCCATGGCCCACAAGGGGTATTCTAGAGGAGTCTCTTCTTCCCCTTGGTGACTGTTTCACATTGCACACGTACTTGATCAAGCTGTTTCCACTACACTTGCTTCATGTGTATACCAGTCATGCTTCTGCTTTAGGGCTTTTGTACTACCTCTTTGTCCTGCCTGGAAAGTTCTTCCCTCAGATACTTAATTTGACTAACTCCTCATCACTTTCAGATTCTAATTCTAATGTCATTTCTCAGTGGACCTACTGTAATTGTACTTTGAAATGTTACCTATCATTCTGAAGCACCCATTATCTTTTCCCATTTTTCTGTTTCCTATAGCCCAGGGGATGTTCTTTCATACCCTAGAGTTAACTTATTTATCATGACTATTGCTCATTGCCTCTCTGCCCTGCTAGATGGTAAAGTTCCATGAGAGTACTATTTTTTTTTTTTTAATATTGTTCACCAGTATCCTGTGATCCTAGAATAGTGCCTGGCATACAGTAGGAGCTCACTATATATATTGAGTGTGTGTTTGTTTTTAATGATTGGATAAATGCTGGCTATTCTGAATTAGGCTGGGTGGTCACATATTATTTGAAAAATAGAATATGCTAATGCTCCTTCTACCTTAATACTCTGCATTATAATCCAGAAAAAAATAAGGGTAAGGAAACTACTATTTATTTATTACCCAATGTTTAGCAGGCAATATTCTAGGAGACTTACGGTCTTTCACTTGATTCTAATACCTCTATAATAACCTCAATTTTACTGGAAGCTTAGGATAGGGAATTAATATAACTTATAGTCTTATCCTGGAAGTGTTAGAATGCCTTAAGCCTCCTTGCTCTTCCCATTACATTGCATAGCCCAAAAATATTTTTAAAATAATTGCTATAATTTCCAAAATAGGTATCAATAAGTAGTGTAACTCCTCTGAAAATAAAAAAAGGAGCAATTCTGTTTCTATCATATATTGGTTTAAAAGAAGCCAGGTCAGGTTGGAGGTAGGGAATCTATTTGCGTAT